>JAODAL010006170.1:0-136167 GCA_025379985.1 Phyllomedusa bahiana | reverse complement strand
ATGTTGTTTGTCATCCCCTTGGGGGAGGTGTGGCCATAATGACTTATTCAGACTCAGTCATTCATCAGGAATTATGGCGGTAGTGTTTAAATATTTTCAAATAAAATGTATTTTTTTAACCAAACCTTTGTTCTCAAAAGGTTTTGGATGACCATTTTCATTACTGTGAATTTTGTATGTTTTACCTCGCTGAGGCCGGTAAGTTGGTAGTTGGCCGATAATATGACCACTTCTATAAATTTCTGAGGTGGTGAATTTTTGTTTTAAAATAAAAATAGATATAAAATAGATAGACTTATAAATAGACCAGAAACAATGTCTTGTGAATCTAAAAACACATGACAAGAAAACAACTGGCGATATAAGAAATGATCACAGTAATTTTTCTGTAACCACGCAATATAACACATCTCATAGAAAAATAAAGAAATATCTTGCAGAAACATTGGTATCTGATACAACAGGACCCATACCTGGGACAGGTGATCCCTGACAGACCAGGCTTGGTGTTCAGACGAGCTCCAAACCTTAAGGGAATCCTGGCACCAAGCAAGTTTTCACAAAAGAAGACCAAAACAAGCATGCCCAGATAAAAACTCCATGCTGGTCTCAGGAAGTTCTTGCTGTAATTCACTAGGTTGTCTATGTTGTAAAAGCATTGTAACCACTGAATACATCCAGTCTTGTGTCCCTCAGGAAACACTCAAAATTAGACACAACCTTTCATGTAATTCCAGGTTTGTTATTTATGTTATACAGTGCACGTGTAACATACAATATGTGGGACGTACAACTTGTCCCCTAAGAGTCCAACTGAATGGACATAGACATAGCATCAAAAAAGGTGACCTCAGACAAGGGGTCGCAAAACACTTCACGGAGACACACCATTAGGATTTTTCCGAATTGACAATCACTCCCATTGACATGGTTCCTCTTGATAGTACCAACAAATTCCAGTTGTTACAAAAAAAGAGAACTATATTGGATGAACCGCTTAAAAACCATCCAACCTCAGGGTTTAAATGAAGTGGTTGAATTGATCCGCTAAACATACCCATAACTGTGACTTAAGTGTAGTAGGGTCTATGTATCATATAAGCCTGATCATAGTATACAGCCAGAGCACATAACACTAAAGCAAATGTCTGTTAGATGCAACCATTTTTTTTTTAATTTTTTTTTTGAGTTCCTAGCACTATTATATACTACACAGTAGTCTAGACTTTCCAAGATACTCAATATGTTTCACCCTGTCCAATACATGATAACCACTTTTGGGGTTATCATCACAGTTTTTCATATAAAGCACATTCATCTTTAGTTTCAACAATTTGGAAACAAATAAATGCAAACCCTAGTTTCCTTGACTCATGTGGAACACATTAATGTCTTACAATGCAGAATGTACCAGTCATCTAAGTGATATAGTCCATAATATCCATTATCCCTGAGATCACTCACCTTTTTGCAGATTATATTTGTCTAGATGTGGGACTCTCACAGCACTCGGTGCGTCCATCTGCAGTCACCACAGATATGTGTTATTGCATCAAACATTCTTTCTTCTGAATACAAACATTTTTGTCTGTACAAAAGTATCTATACCAGCCATTCCTATGACAGTTTCAACTTTGCTCTAGACATTATACGTAATTCTCTCCCTCCTTCATATATACAATGTTTCACCCCCAATCTATCATACAGCCGCCATACGTTGTGCTTTTTGGGGGGGATTCCGTCTGTAAACCTTAGTTGAGGAATGGTATCCTCTGAGGGAACTCGTTCTCACACTTGCGATCGATCTCTTCCCTATGTATCCATCAAAGTCTCTTTTAAAACATTATATGGATTCACGTTCAACGTATGCATAATATTGGCATATGTTTAACGCACCTATTTACAATAAGTTCCAGAATATGTAATTATCAACAAATTCCGAGTATTACCGACCATAAAGGATGCTGATCACTCGAAGTTATAAATTAGAGTCTATTATAATATATTTATTGAATTTTAATAATTTGTCATATATTTTAAGTAATCAAAGAGTTAATCACACGGGTTGCTCCTATCAAAGATTGACACTAAAAACCGTCCACACAAACTGGGGATCCCTGGTTGCCAGTGAGACGCCTCGATGTGAGTTTGACTGACAGGTGTCATCTCCAACCAGATGTCTCCTAGCACCGGATGAGCCGCAGTCACATGGAGCGGGATTAGATGTGATCTATGTGTATTCTATTACTGTCTGACACTATAAATGTCCCATCTCTGAAGGTGTGAACATGCCCCTGAGGAAGTGCCGGTATTCGGCTACGAAACGCGTAGGGTTATAGATTTTATATTTTGTATGTGTTTTATTAATTTTAAATAAATTAACCTAACACTGATCCAGCCCAATAGTGCATGACTCACTATACCTCTGAGCGCTACTGCCCGAGTTTTTCTATTTAGACTGTAGACTTATAAATAGATGGACAGAAAGATAGACAAACAAATATATAGATTATTAGATAGATAAAAAGATAACTATATAGACAGACAGATAGACAGACAGCAGAAGACAGTAAGACAGACAGACAGACAGACAGACAGACAGATAGATAGATAGATAGATAGATAGATAGATAGATAGATAGATAGATACTGTAGATAGATGGTCATGTTAGGCTATTATGCGCCTGATATGCAGCTTGCAAAGGCAAATTCCTATGTGATACGGGCATTCCCTAAGACAGTGAACAGTCATGTACTCTCCTGTATGCTCTGTCTGTACAGGGCCCTCTTTCTGTTTCCCTCTAAAAGTAATGTCCTCTGTGGACAGATGTACATGTAAATATAAACTTCTTTCTAAGTTTCCCTGTTTGTTTTGTTTTCAAAGCACATTTTTTATGCATTTATTTTTGTGCTTTGTTCATGCACATCCATCCAAACAAAAAAATAAATGGAAAAAACACGTCCACAAATAAAGCTGCAAAAAATGTAAAAATCATGTGAATGTGTGTGTCTACTCCTTGACCTGACCTTAGCTGACCTGACCCTTTGATAGTGTCAGGTGTCAGATAAGGGGCCTGCACAATATGTCAGGTTGAACATAACAGCTCTAGATATATGCAGTGAAGGAAATAATTATTTGATCCATTGCTAATGGTGTACGTTTGCACACTGACTAAGACAAGAACAGTCTATAATTTTGAGGGTAGGTTAATTTTAACATTGAGAGATAGAATATCCAAAATAAATTCCAGAAAATCACATTGTATATATTAGAGAAATGTATTTGCATTTTGCAGTAATAAATAAGTATTTGATCCCTCTGGCAAACAAGACTTAATACTTGGTGGCAAAACCCTTGTTGGCAAGCACAGCAGTCAGAAGTTTCTTGAAGGTGATGATGAGATTTGCACACATTAAGATTTTGAGGCTATTGCTTGGCAACTCGGAGCTTCAACTCTCTCCATAAGTTTTCTATGGGATTAAGTTCTGGAGTTGTGGCTAGGCCACTCCGTGATCTTAATGTGATTCTTTTTGAGCCGCACCTTTGTTGCCTCAGCTGTATGTTTTGGGTCACTGTCTTGCTGGAAGACCCAGCCACGACCCATTTTTAATGTCCTGGCAGAAGGAAAGAGGTTGTCACTCAGGATTTTACGGTACATGGCTCCATCCATTCTCCCAGTGATGCGGTGAAGTAGTCCTGTGCTCTTAGCAGAGAAACACCCCCAAAACATAATGGCTGGCATATCCGAAAATCGGCGTTGCCATGGCAGATTTTAGGTGCATTTACTCAGTGTAAAATACACCTGAAAGTACGATACTTTAAAAAATCTGGTGTCTCGTATACCTTGAATAGTAAACTCAATGCGGCTAAAAAGGTGCATTGAGCTGAAAAAAGTGCATTGTGCAATAGCGACGCATAGTGTATCAGTGCTAGTGTATGTAATGCGCCTAAATAGGCGTATTGCGTTATGGAGACACACAGCGTATCATTGCTACTATATGTAACGCGCCTTTTTAGGCGCATTACAATGTGTTGTGCCTGGCATGAAATGTACCTAGTTTTGGTGTCCAACAGTTCATTTATATTGAGAATATGGCATTGAGAGTATATTTGCCGCAGAATAGACCAAACAACTCGCCCTTGCATATTGGGACATGTTGCCCAATGTTTCCCCCACCATGCTTGACAGTGGGGACGGTGTTCTTTGGGTCATAGGCAGCATTTCTCTTCCTCCAAACACGGCGAGTTGAGCTAATGCCAAAGAGCTCTTGTCTCATCTGACCACAGCACCTTCTCCCAATCACCCACAGAATCATCCAGGTGTTCAATGGCAAACTTCAGGCGGGCCTGCACATGCGCCTTCTTGAGCAGGGGGGACCTTGCGGGCACTGAAGGATTTTAAACCATTATGACTTAATGTGATACCAATGGTTTTCTTGGTGACTGCGGTCCCAGCTGCCTTGAGATCACTAACAATTCCCCCCCCCCATGTAGTTTTAGGCTGATCTCTCACCTTCCTCATGATCAAGGATACCCCACGAGGTGAGATTTTGCAGGTGCCCCAGATCGATGTCGATTGACAGTCATTTTGTATTTCTTCCATTTTCTTACTATTGCACCAACAGTTGTCTCCTTCTCACCCAGCGTCTTACTTATGGTTTTGTAGCCCATTCCAGCTTTGTGCAGGTCTATGATCTTGTCCCTGACATCCTTAGAAACCTCTTTGGTCTTGCCCATGTTGTAGAGGTTAGAGTCTGACTGATTAATTGAGTCTGTGGACAGGAGTCTTTTATAAAGGTGACTATTTAAGACAGCTGTCTTTAATGCAGGTAACGAGTTGATTAGGAGCATCTAACTGGTCTGTAGGAGCCAGAACTCTTAATGGTTGGTAGGGCATCAAATACTTATTTATTTCAGCAAAATTTAAAAAAAAATGTATAGAATTTATACAATGTGATTTTCTGGATTTTCTTTGGATATTCTATCTCTCAATGTTAAAATTAACCTACCCTTAAAATTATAGACTGTTCATGTCTCTGTCAGTGGGAAAATTTACACAATCAGCAAGGGATCAAATAATTATTTCCTTCACAGTTAGCTGGAATCCAGTATTTTATTTTATGCCATAAGACCAGAGATATTACTGGGCTTCCAACCCACCCTGTGCCATCTATAATACTGGTGCCTACTTTCTACATTCTACCTCTGCCACCCCTACAGCTATTCCCTGGCATAAAACCCACTTTGCATTAGATTTGTACAGCACAGAAATGTCAGCTTGCGGTTCTTAAATACCATGTCGAACCAATATTCTGTAATATTCTCATTTGCTTGGTAATTGAATCAGATTACGGTGTTTATGTTCTGAAACCCTCTAGCAAAATAAAATTAATAAAGTGGTTTCTCTCTCCTGTTGTGCAGACGGAGAAAGGTCCTTTAAGAAGATCTTAAAAGCTGTTTTGTATTATAAAGATTCCGGCAGAATCCCAGTAAATTAGATTCCTTGGGAAGTGCAGGGGATACACTATACTGACATCATTAAGATACTTATCTATTAATAATTCATAAGATGATGATATATATCAATTATGCCCCTTCTCCGTTTGTAGAAAAATGTTCTAATCCGTAGCACCATATATATCAAACACAAAAAATGTTAATATTCATGAGTAGCTTTAATATGAATGGCATGTGAACCTGACATTTCCACCAGTTGGCTAATGATTTACTGGCGAGTACCCCTGATATTAACTTTTCTTGCCAATTCATTTTCTATTCAATTTACAAAGCCTTACCAATGCATTGGCAATCAATTTCAAGAGAGACTGTGAATACAAATTGGTTATAAAGATAAGGCTTGTGAAAGAAAATTGGAGACCGGTCTGGAAAGTTGTACCTTTCTCTGATTCTCTGATTAGGTTAATGTCTCGGAGAGGAGTTATCTGATGGACTCTGCTTTATTAGAAAATTATATAGGGCTATGTCTTGTGCAGCCTTAAGGGTGAATTCACATGGGGTGGGATGGGAGCAGATTTCCGGTGCTGAAATCCACGACAATTTCCAGTAAAATTATTGTGAATTTGATTTAATAACCTCATGTACATGTGGTGGAAAGAAGTCCATGCAGAATTGATGGCATGCTGGGGGGGGTCATACTCCATGGCCTGTCAATTGTGGATTTTTCATGGATTTACAAGAATATTATTTACTTAAAGGGGTTGTCTCACTACATTGATTCATCCTGTTTTCTTGGTTTCATTTTGAATTCAGGGGCGTGTTTACTGGCTTCTGCTAGGCTGCAGTAGAAGCCAGGTCTGTAGCTATAGCAACCAGTGCTGGCAGCCTATCAAGAGAGATTTAACAGGTCTGTAGCTATAGCAACCAGTGCTGGCAGCCTATCAGGAGAGATTGAACAGGTCTGTAGCTATAGCAACCAGTGCTGGCAGCCTATTAGGAGAGATTGAACAGGTCTGTAGCTATAGCAAACAGTGCTGGCAGCCTATCAAGAGAGATTGAACAGGACTGTAGCTATAGCAAACAGTGCTGGCAGCCTATCAAGAGAGATTGAACAGGACTGTAGCTATAGCAAACAGTGCTGGCAGCCTATCAGGAGAGATTGAACAGGTCTGTAGCTATAGCAACCAGTGCTGGCAGCCTATCAGGATAGATCAAACAGGTCTGTAGCTATGGCATCCAGTGCTGGCAGCCTATCAGGATAGATCAAACAGGTCTGTGGCTATAGTGACCAGTGCTGGCAGCCTATCAGGATAGATCAAACAGGTCTGTAGCTATAGCAACCAGTGCTGGCAGCCTATCAGGAGAGATTGAACAGGTCTGTAGCTATAGCAACCAGCGCTGGCAGCCTATCAGGAGAGATCAAACAGGTAAGTAGCTATAGCGACCTGAGGAGCTGATGCAGCCAATACAAGAGGGGATATCTAGGAATAGGTAGGACACTGGTAATGGACATATATTGCAAAGTGACTTGTTTTTGCAAGATCTTTAACATAAAAAGCAGCAATCCTTGTAGTGAGACAAACCCTTTAAAACTAAAAATCCAATAATTCTTTCATTTTTAAATTGCTTGATGCAAATTAGCTCTAAAACAAATCATCTCTCTAATGCCAACGAAGGGTCACAATCAAATTCAAATGGGAACTGGTAATGGGTGGGGGGACCAGATGCTTTGGCTGCATGGGGTTCCAAAATTACTTATAGCAGCAATGGTGCCATGTGCTGTATAGGTACTGTATGTATAGGTATGATATCACCACTGGCGTAACTACCGGGGTAGCAGACGTAGCAGCTGCCCCGGGGCCCGTGCGCTTAGGGGGGCCCATGCCCTGGGGCAGCTACTACCACGTCTGCTACCCCGGTAATGCCGCTCCTGGGCCCGCCGGCAGTGAACTTAACAGTTCCCTGCGGCGGGCGCGGAGCTGAGGGGCCCGGCGCATCCTACCTCTGAATGCCGGGGCCCTCCGGCCCAAGCATTCAGAGACAGCGCTGACCGGTAATAGCAGAGCGGAGTGCATCCGGCGCACGGCTCTGCTACTGTTCCTGACAGCAGGCGCCGGCTCTCTGTGATCACGTGGGCGGCGTGATTACGACACATGATCTCGCCGCCCGCGCTGAGCAGAGAGGCTGCAGCATGCCGCTTCGGGGGAGCGTGGGCCGAGGTAAGTACCCTTTTTCTTATTTTACCTGCCCTGCCTGCCTGTATATAGCCCACCCAGCCTGCCTGCCTGTATATAGCCCACCCAGCCTGCCTGCCTGCCTGTATATAGCCCACCCAGCCTGCCTGCCTGTATATAGCCCACCAGATCTGCCTGCCTGTATATAGCCCACCCAGCCTGCCTGTATATAGCCCACCCAGCCTGCCTGCCTGTATATAGCCCACCCACCCTGCCTGCCTGTATATAGCCCACCAGATCTGCCTGCCTGTATATAGCCCACCCAGCCTGCCTGTATATAGCCCACCCACCCTGCCTGCCTGTATATAGCCCACCCAGCCTGCCTGCCTATAGCCCACCCAGCCTCCCAGCCTCTATATAGCCCACCCAGCCTGCCTGCCTGTATATAGCCCACCCAGCCTGCCTGCCTGTATATATAGCCCACCCAGCCTGCCTGTATATAGCCCACCCAGCCTGCCTGCCTGTATATAGCCCACCCAGCCTGCCTGTATATAGCCCACCCAGCCTGCCTGCCTGTATATAGCCCACCCAGCCTGCCTGCCTGTATATAGCCCACCCTGCCTGCCTGTATATAGCCCACCCAGCCTGCCTGCCTGTATATATAGCCCACCCAGCCTGCCTATATATAGCCCATCCTGCCTGCCTGTATATAGCCCACCCAGCCTGCCTGTATATATAGCCCACCCAGCCTGCCTGCCTGTAAATATAGCCCACCCAGCCTGCCTGTATATAGTCCACCCTGCCTACCTGTGTATAGCTCACCCAGCCTGCCTGCCTGTATATAGCCCACCAGATCTGCCTGTCTGTATATAGCCCACCCTGCCTGTCTGTATATAGCCCACCCTGCCTGCCTGTATATAGCCCACCCAGCCTGCCTGCCTGTATATATAGCCCACCCAGCCTGCCTGTATATAGCCCACCCTGCCTGCCTGTATATAGCCCACCCAGCCTGCCTGTATATATAGCCCACCCAGCCTGCCTCCCTGTATATATAGCCCACCCAGCCTGCCTGCCTGTATATAGTCCACCCTGCCTACCTGTGTATAGCTCACCCAGCCTGCCTGTATATAGCCCACCCAGCCTGCCTGCCTGTATATATAGCCCACCCAGTCTGCCTGCCTGTATATAGCCCACCCAGCCTGCCTGCCTGTATATAGCCCACCCAGCCTCCCTGCCTGTATATAGCTCACCCACCCTGCCTGCCTGTATATAGCCACCCAGCCTGCCTGTATATAGCCCACCAGATCTGCCTGTATATAGCCCACCCAGCCTGCCTGTATATAGCCCACCAGATCTGCCTGCCTGTATATAGCCCACCCAGCCTGCCTGGCTGTATATAGCCCACCCAGTCTGCCTGTATATAGCCCAACCACCCTGCCTGCCTGTATATACAGCCCACCCAGCCTGCCTGCCTGTATATAGCCCACCCAGCCTGCCTGTATATAGCCCACCAGATCTGCCTGTATATAGCCCACCAGATCTGCCTGTATATAGCCCACCAGATCTGCCTGTATATAGCCCACCCAGCCTTCCTGTATATAGCCCACCAGATCTGCCTGCCTGTCTATAGCCCACCCAGCCTGCCTGCCTATCGCCCACCAGATCTGCCTTTATATAGCCCACCCAGCCTGCCTGTATATATAGCGCACCCACCCAGCCTGCCTGTATATAGCCCACCCTGCCTGCCTGTGTATATAGCCCACCCAGCCTGCCTGCCTGTATATAGCCCACCCAGCCTGCCTATCGCCCACCAGATCTGCCTGTATATAGCCCACCAGATCTGCCTGTATATAGCCCACCCAGCCTGCCTGTATATAGCCCACCCGATCTGCCTGTATATAGCCCACCCAGCCTGCCTGTATATATAGCCCACCCACCCAGCCTGCCTGTATATAGCCCACCCTGCCTGCTTGTATATAGCCCACCCAGCCTGCCTGTATATAGCCCACCCTGCCTGCCTGTATATATAGCCCACCCACCCTGCCTGCCTGTATATAGCCCACCCTGCCTGCCTGTATATAGCTCACCCAGCCTGCCTGTATATATAGCCCACCCACCCTGCCTGTATATAGCCCATCCTGCCTGCCTGTGTATAGCCCACCCAGCCTGCCTGTATATAGCCCACCCTTCCTGCCTGTATATAGCCCACCCAGCCTGCCTGCCAGTATATATAGCCCACCCTGCCTGCCTGCCTGTATATATAGCCCACCCAGCCTGCCTGCCTATATTTATAGCCCACCCTGCCTGCCTGTATAATTAGCCCACCCAGCCTGCCTGCCTATATAGCCCCCCTTCCTGCCTATATACCACCCACCCTGCCAGCCTATATACCCCAGCCTGCCTGTATACCCCCTGCCTGTCTATATACCCCCAGCCTGCCTGCATAGCCCCCCAGCCTGTCTATATACCCCCAGCCTGTCTATATACCCCCAGCCTGCCTACATAGTCCCCCAGCCTGCCTACATAGCCTGTATATAGCCCACCAGATCTGCCTGTATATAGCCCACCAGATCTGCCTGTATATAGCCCACCCAGCCTTCCTGTGTATAGCCCACCAGATCTGCCTACCTGTATATAGCCCAACCAGCTTTCCTGTATATATAGCCCGCCCACCCTGCCTGCCTGTGTATATAGCACACCCAGCCTGCCTGCCTGTATATAGCCCACCCAGCCTGCCTATCGCCCACCAGATCTGCCTGTATATAGCCCACCCAGCCGGCCTGCCTGTATATAGCCCACCAGATCTGCCTGTATATAGCCCACCCAGCCTGCCTGTATATAGCCCACCAGATCTGCCTGTATATAGCCCACCCAGCCTGCCTGTATATATAGCCCACCCACCCAGCCTGCCTGTATATAGCCCACCCTGCCTGCCTGTATATAGCCCACCCAGCCTGCCTGTATATAGCCCACCCTGCCTGCCTGTATATATAGCCCACCCAGCCTGCCTGTATATATAGCCCACCCAGCCTGCCTGCCTGTATATAGCCCACCCTGCCTGCCTGTATATAGCCCACCCAGCCTGCCTGTATATATAGCCCACCCAGCCTGCCTGCCTGTATGTAGCCCATCTTGCCTGCCTGTGTATAGCCCACCCAGCCTGCCTGTATATAGCCCACCCTTCCTGCCTGTATATAGCCCACACAGCCTGCCTGCCTGTATTGCCCACCCAGCCTGCCTGCCAGTATATATAGCCCACCCTGCCTGCCTGCCTGTATATATAGCCCACCCAGCCTGCCTGCCTATATATATAGCCCACCCTGTCTGCCTGTATATATAGCCCACCCAGCCTGCCTGCCTATATAGCCCCACCTGCCTGCCTATATACCGCCCACACTGCCAGCCTATATACCACAGCCTGCCTGTATACCCCCTGCCTATCTATATACCCCCTGCCTGCCTGCATAGCCCCCAGCCTGTCTATATACCCCCAGCCTGTCTATATACCCCCCAGCCGGCCAACATAGCCCCCAAGCCTACCTACATAGTCCCCCAGCCTGCCTACATAGTCCCCCAGCCTGCTTACATAGTCCTCAAGCCTGCCTACATAGCCCCCAAGCCTGCCTGCATAGCCCCCCAGCCTGCCTGCATAGCCCCCCAGCCTGCCTGTATAACCCCCTAAAGCCTGCCTATATAGCTCTCTGTCTGCCTTCCTGAATAGCCCTATAGCCCCCGTGAAGCCTGTCTGCCTATGTAGGCCCTATAGCCCCCTAAAGCTTACCTACCTGTCTACTTATATGGGGCCCCTTTAGCTACCTAAACCCTGCCTACCTACCTATATAGCCCCTATAGCCCATCTAACCCCTGTCTACCTGTATAGCTCCCTATAGCTACCTAAACCCTGCCTGCCTATATGGGGACTCTATTGCCTACCTAAACCTTGCCTATCTGGGGCCCCATATAGCCTGTTTAAACCCTGCCTGCCTAAATGAACCCCATATAGCCAGGGGGGCAGGTGCTGGAAAAGTGAGGATTCTAAGATATTTGTGTCAAAATCTCCAGGGACAAGTGGTCGGGAGAAATCATCATGATGTTCTGGACTGGATGCAGAACAAAAGGGGAAGTCAACGAGAAAAGTCACCTGTGAGTCACAAGATGTAACTACACTTTAATCACATATGTCTACAGAGTCTGTGTACACTGCTGTCTACAACTATATGGTCACTGTATGGAGGTAATATACAGTCTGCAGAGCCTGTGTACACTGGTGTCTACCACTATATGGTCACTGTATGGAGGTAATATACAGTCTGCAGAGCCTGTGTACACTGGTGTTTACCACTATATGGTCACTGTATGGTGGTTATATACAGTCTGCAGAGCCTGTGTACACTGGTGTCTACCACTATATGGTCTCTGTATGGTGATAATATACAGTCTGCAGAGCCTGTGTACACTGGTGTCTACCACTATATGGTCACAGTATGGTGGTTATATACAGTCTGCAGAGCCTGTGTACACTGGTGTCTACCACTATATGGTCACTGTATGGTGGTTATATACAGTCTACAGAGCCTGTGTACACTGGTGTCTACAACTGTATGGTCACTGTATGGTGGTTATATACAGTCTGCAGAGCCTGTGTACACTAGTATATTCCCCTATATGGTTGTTCACTATATGGGGGTGCTATTGGTCTTTGTGTACTGATCAGTAATAGTGTAGGGGTATTATTCAGTCACTCTGTAGTCGTGTTCTTGTGATATAGTCAGGTACATATGTAGGAGTGTTTTTAGTAATGTTAGTCTTGGTATAGTTGGATTTGTTTGGTAGCAGTATGATGGTGATATGTATGGTGAGATATTTACCCTTATTATTATCTACAGTATCTAACAGCATGCCCTGGTAAATGTTTGTGGTCAGGGAGGGGGGGGGGCATCCAAAAGTTTGCTTTGGGGACCTAGCTTCTCTAGTTACGCCCCAGGATATCACCCATGGGATCTCTTTTCAGTCGTTTTTTCAGCGTTTTTAGAAAATGAAAAACGCTAAAAAAAACGGCTATTTTTTTGAGCTGTGTAGACATAGCCTAACCAAATACTCTTCTGTAGACAGTTGTTTCAAGGCTTTTAGGCTACATCTGTAAAAAAAAGGGCACTTGCTGGCTGGCCGAGAGGCCTTTGTGGGGTTACTGGTTCTCTAGGGGGATATGGATTTTCATTGAGTTGATCCAGATGATGTTCCTTAGGGAGTGTGACAGGCAATGCTCTAGGACAAGGGAATGCAACTGAGATTTTTTACAGGATAAAAAAAAATGCTGTCTCACTAGTACTACCTATAGTTGTCTACATTGTAATTCAATATCTGGCCTGTAAAAGTCCCTTGAGACCTGACTGGTGCTATTAGCCAAACCAAATACTCATCCGCTATTTAGAAGTTCTTGTCCTTCATCAAGATAAATCAGGGTGCTTGTTGGTTGGCTCAGAGGCCTCTGTGGGGTTACTGTTTCTCTAGAGGAGTATTGATTCTCATTGAGAAAATCCTGGTGATGTAGATTATAGAGTCTGACAGGCAATGCTTTATGGGCAAGGCTATGCAGGCTCAGACTGGCCCACTGGGGAACAGGGGAAATCCTTGGTTGACCATCGGCATGGTAGGCTACTGAGAATAGCAGGCCTGAGAGAACGGCAGAGAAAGAGAGCCCCAGTGGAAGAGTCAAGTGAAGTAACTGTAAGGTGGTGCTCAAGAATGAACTTCACTGGTGGGACCCTAGAATTAACCTTACCTAACCTAGACCCCTAAACTCTACCTGCCTACCTATATGGGCCACTATAGCCCCCTCCATAAATCCTGCCTTCCTACCTATAGTCCAACTAAACTCTGCCTGCTTATATATGACCCCCTATAGCCTACCTAAACCCTGCCTACCTACCTATATGGCGCTATCCAAAGATTGCCGTGTAGACCCAAAAAATCTTAAGAAGTGAAGCAAATTTGCATGAAAAACATGTAAAAATCACTCTTAAACAATAAACAAAGCTGATGGAAACTTGTCCTAATTTACAATAGATTGTTCAGAGTAAAAAAAAAAAAACATGGCTTCTTTCTTTTAACCCCTTAATGATCGTCCTCCGACTTTTGACCTTGGGCATTTCAGGTCGTTCGTATGCAGCGATGTCTTTTGGTATCGCTGCAGACATCGGGGTTTGCGGCTCCCGGCGCTGCAGCAGTGCTGAGAACAGAGCTGTACTTCACAGCCTTGTTCCCGCAACCTCTGCAAGCACCGGGGAGCGGGGAAACCTCCGCTGCCTGGCGCTTAACCCTTTAATTGCCGCGGTTTGTGACTAGAGCATAACCAAAGGGCTTTCCCCTGCTCTGTCGAGTGATCAGGACTACAGGGACCCGACAGAACACGGGGAACGGCTGCACAGTCAGTCCTGGGGACCTAGAGAGTGCTGCCCTGACAGCTGCCTGTGTCATACTGACACAGATTATAATGTATTAGCATATATGAATATGCTAATACATTGCTAAGTGTAAAAAAAAAAAATGAAAAACAGTTATCCCTTCATGGTATTTAAAAAAAGTAAAAAAACATAAAGTGTAGAAAAAATAAATAAAATAAATAATAAAATAAAAATAAATATTTAATAAAAAATAATTGGGCATACATTACACACGCACAAGAGAGAAAATACACTTATTAGGCATCCACACGACCGTAATAACATGTAGAATTCTAACAAGTTATTAAGTATGAAATGTGAATGGTGTAAAAACAAATTAAAAAAACAACAAAAATTTTAAAAAAAGTCTTCAATAATTTATAAGTGAACTTAAACTATTCCTCCAAAAAGTACAACTTGTCCCAAATAAAACAAGGCCTCATAGAACTGCGTCATTGAAAAAATAAAAAAAAGTTATGACTGTTGAAATGCAAGGAGGCAAAAACTAAAAAAAATGTGCTGGTCATTAAAGAGGTTTTGCTACGATCTCATTTCATGCCTCCTGCATCCAGCTCTTCAGCTCTGGGTGCTCAGAAGTGTGTGTGTGTGATTTGTTTGAATTGCCTATCATGTGACCCAGTAGGATGATATCACCATGCCTTTCCTCTCTTTAGTCAAAGAAAGGTCTGTTTATGTAAAGGGCTGTGAGTAGTTACAATGTAGCTCAGAGGTAAAACTTTTTCCTCCAGGCACAAGGGTCCTAGGTTCAAATCCCAGCAGGAACCAAACCTGTGGATTTTATTTCTCTTTATCAATGCACATACCTCATTGAGGTTTCTTTTTTAATTTATTTGCACTGTTTGACTAATTACTAAGGAGCAGCGAGGACAGGAGTAGAATGACAGTACCTGGGGTTTGAACACTCAGTAGCTGCCTGAGAGGTGATGTCTGAGCATGTGCGACCAGGACTGAGGAGCTTTCAGCCCTGGTCGTATCCCCTGGAGATGAGCTGTAAACAATGGATCACTAAAGGAGCAGCTAAAACAAAAACAGTGCAGAATTTTAAAAATGAAGAATGGTGAAAATGTTTATTATTTAATTAACAAACGTCAATTTTACTTCGTGGCAAAACCCCTTTAAACAGTTTTCAGGCATTCGGCTTAACGGGTTGAAAGCAACTCCACACAAGTCCACAGGTTGTGTCTGGTATTGCAGCTTAATTACATGGAAATTAATCATTTGGAGCTGCAATGCCGTTATTGGTGCAAAAAGCAGGTCTACCAAGATCTAAGCTAAATAGGTTTGAAAACATTTACTAGTAAACAAATACAAATTAAATTTGAATGTTTATATTTATTTCACTGTTTAATTGTTTTTATTTATTTAATATTTTCTTTATTTGAACTATTTTTAATCAAAGCGTAAAATTCTATTTGCACGGATTTCACCTTTTATCACATGCACAAAATAGAATAGAAATCATCTAGAGGAAATGAATATGCGACGGCTTTGAAGTCAGAATATTAAATAATAAAAAGAGAAAAAAAATAATCATTTCATTCCAAAAGTAAAATTTAGTCAATACAAATTTGCCATGTAATGCTCCTTCCTGATAATTATACTTTAAGAAGACATAAAAGACTGGCAAGATAAGAAACAACACCAACTTGGCAGCCTGCAAAACAAGATATACCTGCCTGCAGAAAATCTAAAAGGCATGAAAAATATTAGCAACAGGAGGGCACGGTGTTTAAATGATTAAGGCAATTTTCCGAGCAGTAAAAAGATATGTCTTTATATCAAAAGATTTATTTAATTTGCTTCCGCAGAAGGAAGACACTGGAAAACGTAATATTAAAATTTAATGTAACAATAAAACAATTTGCTTGTTATTTCCAGAAAGGTGCAAGTGTAGGTTTTACGAAAATCTCTCTCAATTAATTTGATCTAACCGCTGCTGCTAATGAAAGCCTCGAATCCTACTTATTGTTATCAAGTCAGGAAAAGATTGCTTCTAGTGTTTGATGAGCGGGGGAGAATTTATAGCCATGGTGTGCACTGTTTATCTGAGAAATTTTAATTTATTCTAGATAAAGGTGATGTAAAGGGTTATTGAAAATCATTGGTAGGTAAAAGAATTTAACCACTACAAAGTCTTAATTTTTTTCTCTTTTTCCTATCAAGGTTTTTTTTCTTTTACCTCTAGGCTGGTTTTACACAAATGTAATATAAGTGCATTTCTGCACCTGAAATTCAGGCAGATAGTCTGACCCATCCATGGGTTTTATGACCCGAAAAACAGCTATGGTGCTGTTGAGTGATCAGTGCTTGTATTACGCTAAGGGCTCTTCCCCACGGCAAAGGACAAATACCGGTGTCCTGTTTTAGTGCCGTCCCCACGGCCGCCGGGGGACAGCTTTTCTCCGCAAAGAGCGGAGAAAAGTCTTCCACCTTCCCATTGATATGTTCATATTCCGTCAGAAAACCGGACGGAAGAATGAACATGTGCAATGTTTTTCTGGTCGCCGGCGGTTTGAAAAACTGCCGGGCCGAAAACCCGTGCAGTGGGAACTGCTACACGGGTTTTCCATAGCGGCCCGGTGTGTTAGATTGCGGCCGGTTTTTCAGACGGTCTGCAAAATCGCAAACCGTTTGAAAAACCGTCCACAAACCGGTGCCGTGGGGACATGCCCTAACATGTATACATACATGATCAGATGTACAAAGCTGTAATATGCCCCCATAGCAGTATGAGAGGCTTCCACCATATCTCCAAAAGTGATGTTGAGCGGATCTGTCCCTATTTGGTTTAACACACATTTTTCTGAATTTGTGAAAGAAATCAAGTTTGGGATATCCCGATTCCCGAACCCAAATTTTCTCTCTAGCTCTAATCCAATGCTAATCCTATCCCAGGTCCATCGGGGCTCCTGGTTTGGCATCAATGACACATGTGGTAAGGTTAACCAGAAGTGACATTAGGCCAGTAGTGATACTGTTGTTATGGAAATTGGGATATTAACAAGCATGAAATTTTTGTTCCCAGGTTCCAAGCTCTCTTATGTTGATTGGTCCAACAAAAACAAAGACTGAGCATGTCATGGACACATCGATAAATCTGGAGTCTCAGAGTATAGAGGCTATCAAACAGCAATCTATAGAAGCTGTTCTGTCCTGGATGGTACAGTAAGCTCCATAAAAGAACAGCTTCTATAGATTGTTGTTATGTGGGAGTCCAACAGGACATGGCTAAGTAAGCGCTTAAAAACCTATTAAAAACATTGACTATCCATGACTTATGATTGGGTTTAGGGTTAGATTTTTGCGGGATTTTTGCTAAAATTCAATAAAGACTGACCTATATCAAATTGTTCGTATTTGTGTCTAATTCAACATCAACTCAAAGCTAAAGTTTAGTGCTATCTATAATCCTTCAATTTCATGCAGAGTGAATTCTGTTGGGTGCTGCACAAGTAGCAGAGGGCACCCAATGGAGCCTCTATGGCAGCTCAAAGAGGATGTGTATTTGTCTGTACTACATTGTAAAGTTCTGTGGAACAGTAAAGTGAAGTTCATACCTACATTGTTAATTAAGTTTTTGTGTTCTGTCATAAGAGCATTAAAGCAGTGATAGATGTGTCACACAATGGACTCCACAAGTTCCCAATAACCCCATTGACCTATAATGTTGTCCATCAGGTTCGGTCTTGGTGTCCATAGGGTTGACAGGAAAAAAAAAAAAAGCTTTGCACACACTTCTAGTCTTCTAGTCTTTCCTTCAAATGTGATCGTATCTGCAATTTTTATGAATTTGCTGAACCTAACTGATAAACTAATTATACTATGGAAGAAATTGACTAAGGTGCCATTATTAAGCATAGATTTTGCGCAACATACAGCCATCTTGTATTTGATAGTCATATCCATCTTGTATTTTTTTGTATTTGTTAGATCTTCCCAGAATAAATTTTATTTAACTGAGTAATATTTACATATACTGCACGAAACGGGTCGAAATCGACTCAACAGAACCTGATCATCACCATATATAACATTGCTTTAACTGCAAGCAAATAGATGGACAAAGTTATTTATATTTTTAGAGTTTTGCTAAGAATCATGTGATGTGCTTCATAAAAACATATTATTTTACAAAGTAAGTAGGTTTTGCTAAATGTTTATTTTATTGGCCAGCAACATTTTGTCTATACAATTTAGCAAATCAACATTTCTAATAGTCAGTAAAAGTATTCTCTCCCCTATTTACACTAATTAATCACCACCCAAAGTTTTGCACACAGAATACATCAAATCAGTATAAAATTGTCTTAGAGTCCTGTCCAACTGTTGCTTTAATACATTTAACTAGGTTTATATGGATAGGTCGGGATCCACTGCACAGAGCCCCCTAAGCCACATGATAGAGCTACTATCAAACAATAACTTGGTGGAGTCAGGTTGTCCATGTCTTAAAGGGAATATGACATCAAAAATGACTAATTGTTTAACTCACGTTTTTATGTTAAAGACATTTTTTAAGAATTTTTGGTTATTTTTTTAAAATTTCCATATCACTTGCAAGATTTTTTAATAATTCTTAAGTCCTGCAGTTTTCACTTTGGACACTAGGCCTAATAATTGTCTGACACTTCCTGTTCTGTACAGAAAGATTCTCAGTAGTCTGTTCATTATCAGTACATAGAGGGTCAAACTGAAAGGAGACACCAGTGTGAATAGATAACACAGGATGCACCAGTCACAAGAGGAGATAGTCACAGTTCACCCTTTCACCTCCCTGCACACTGATTTCTTTTCAGGTCACAGAGCATGACTGGAAAACTCTCTTATAGAAGTGAATGGGACTGAATCAGTCTTAAGTCTCGTGTGCATGAAGCTACTGTAAAGCATCTCTCTGACTGCTGTTAAAGCAGTGCAAACTAGGCCTAGTGGCCGAAGTGAAAACTGCCGGACATAAGAATTATAAAAAAATATTGAAAGTGATATGTAAAATAAAAAATCAAACACAAATTCGTACAAAATGTGTTTAAGATAAAAATGGCACTTAAACAATGACTATTTTTGATGACACATTCCCTTTAAGTGGATAGCCATTAAATTGAATATTTGCTGTGTTTTACCAGATTATCCCTGTTGTGGCCACCACAGAGAAAAGTAGAGCCAATGTCCAATAAAAGCAACTGGTTAATGGGGGCATGAGGAGCCAGACCTGTGGGGAACAGCTGGTCTCTAGAGCAGCTTTTACCCAGTACTACAGAGTTAGCATTACGGTCCATTCATATCATATTTTTTGCCATCCATTGGGGTACCGTGATAAAAACGAAGCTGTAGATAACAATAGGGCAAACATAACCTCTTATAAACTATGTTTGCTCTTATTCCTGTTCTCTTATTTTGCTCTTATTAACAATATACTGACATTATGTTAATATGGTATCATGTGGTGCAGCCCTAGTGTATGGAAACCTGTAAAAGAGCAAAATTGTGTTAAAATGACCTACACTGACTAATGTTTTGTAATTAAAAAAATTTAACTCCTGAATTGAATCACAATATTGATGCTATCATGTGGGTTTAAATAGGATTTATGGTAGAAAAGTGATGGAAAGGACTAGAGCCTAATTACAAATAATAAATAGCAAATAGTTGCAACCATTTCCCCTAAAAGGGTATTCCAAAGCTTAAGCACTTGACTTCAACAAGCACAGCTGCTTTCCATCACCCTCACAGGGGGAACTATTAAGCGCTGCCTGTCGTTTCCCTTAGGGCCAAAGTTTTTGGTGTGCTGCACAGGCTTACTTCCTGCATTGTTTCTCTGGCCCCTGTTTCCTGTGTTTGTTCCTGCCTGGAGCTGACCTCTGCCTGTATTTGTTTGCTTGCCATTTGTTCTTGTCTCCTGCCTATTGTTCACCCGTTCATTGTTGGACCTTTGTTTTGCCCCTCAAGTCCTTCACATCCACAAGGATCCACTTCCCCACTTTTAGGTTTATTCTTGGAATATCTATATACATCTGCATGTTACTGCAATAAAGTCCATTGAAAGAAACGTTAGACTTTATAGTTATATTTTGTTGGAAGATCTACTGAATACTAATAGATACTGAAGAGGGGGAAACTGTTTATGTATCACTAAAATAACTTTACGTTCAAGTTTCTGGGAAAAAAATCTCAAGTTTAAAGACCTAGGGGGACATGGGAACCTCATATAAATACCAAGGTCTGGTCTTCTCGTGACAAATTAATTTTTGGTCTTGAAAGAGTTGAAAAGTTCTGTAAATGGAAACTTTTCCAGTTCTCTCCTGTGTCACTAATTATAAAAATGTTACAAAACAGAAGAATTGAAAGCCTTACTTTATCCCCATCGGTGAAGCTCTGCGCGTCACACAGGCACTTGTAAGGTGAAACACTTGTATCACAAGAATTAGCATGCCCATGGCAATTACATCTGCAATAGAAAATGAACTAGTTATCTGTAGTCAGTAGTGACATTTCCCTGACAATGACAGTGTAATCAAGCAACTTTTATGGAGCCTCTAATGTGTTGAGAGTACAGACTAAAGTAAAACATCCATTATAAGAAAATATAATTAAACTAGCTGCAAAATGCTCTTCTCATTTAGTGAAGTGCGGATATTCTGTAATCCACGGCCTTCGGTCGATAATAAAATAATTTGCAAATTATTATCTTCAACTTCACTACAGGGTTCTGGTGAAATGAAGCACACACCGCATAGTTTACCTCTTCCCTTGTGGAAATATAATTTGATAGGTCACAGCCTTAGTTAGGCTTTCATTCACCCAAGGCAACAACTCAGTTCAGTTTTTTTTTTTTTTTATCCTTTCCTCTAAATGTCTCTGAGAACGTATAGCTTAAAAACTAATGATGTCAATTCTTTTACCTACCATAGAGGGTGGGCACACCGCCACTATAGAGCCAGTGGCGGCAAGAGTCTGATCTGTTCACTGTGATATAATCATATTGACTATCTATAGTCACCAGTAGGGGAGCTTATATTTTTTATAATAATTTCTATATTTTTTTTTTGGTTCAATTAATTAAAAAAAAAAAATTCTAAATTTTTATGAAGCATTTTTAAATTTACATTTTTTTTTTACATTATGTTTTGCCACTGCAGCACTTTACCATGCAATTGCTTAGTTGCTGGTATAATACACTGCAATACTCCTACATATATTGCAGTGTATTTTGACTTAAAGCACAAGGGCGGAGCTTAAAACTTTTACTGTGATATAATCATATTGAGTATCTATAGCCACCACTATGAGGAGCTCATTGCATACAGATTTATACAGCTCCATTTAAACTCAGTAACAGATGTATTACTGCTGGGTTCTGTACCCAGTTTTGGTGGAGACGAATTCACTTTTTAATACCTGTCTTCCAAAAATTGGCACCAGTGTGACTATTTGATCACAATTTATTCTGTTGTTTTAGGGATAAGGGGCCACATATATGAAAACTGTCTAAGTCTAAAACTCACTTTGTTGCCCATAGCAACCAATCAGAGCGCCCCTTTCATTTTCCCAGAGCACTATATGAAATGAAAAGGGGTGCTCTGATTGGTTGTTAGGGGCAACAAAGAGAGTTTTAGACCTAGACAGTTTTCATACATGGGGCCCAAGGTAACCAAAAAATAGAAATTCTAAAATAAAAATTTCTTGCATGTGATTTTAACCATTTGGATCGTTATGGATGTTGTGATATCAATTATGTGCATGGTTTTTATGGCTTAGATTTTTTATAATAATAGAGAGTTTTATTTGGAACATTTAATTCTAATTTGTTTTCTAAATTTTTATGAAGTATTTTTATCTACATATTTTTGTGCCGCTGGAGCACTTTACCATGCAATTGCTTAGTTACTGGTATAATACAGTGCAATACTTCTACATATATTGCAGTGTATTGTGACTTAAAGCACAAGGGCGAAGCTTAGTACTTTTACTGTGATATAATCATATTGGCTATCTGTAGCCCCCTCTAGGGGGAGCTCAATGCATACAGATTTATACAGCTCCATTTAAGCTCAGTAACAGATGTATTACTGCTGGGTTCTTTAACCAGTTTTGATGGAGTTTATTTTGCTTTTTAATCCCGGTCTTCCCAAAATTGACACCAGTTGGATTGTTTGATCATAATTTATTCTGTTGTTTTTTTTAGGGATAGGTGACCAAAAAATAGTAATTCTAAAAAAAAATTTCTTGCATGTGATTTTAACCATTTGGATCGTTATGGGTGCAGTGATATCAATTATGTACATTGTTTTTATGGCTTCAATTTTCTATAATAATAGAGAAATAATTTTTTTTAGCATTTAATTATTTTTTTTCAAAATTTTTATGACGTATTTTTATTTTTACAATTTTTTTGTGCCACCGGAGCACTTTACCATGCAATTGCTTAGCTGCTTGTATAATACACTGCAATACTGCAATACTCCTACATATATTGCAGCGTATTTTTATCTTTACATGGGGGGTGTAAATGCTACGAGACATTAACTGCTATTGAGACTCAACATCGAGACTGAAGGACAACAAAAAGCTCAACATCGTAGAGCGCCACCAAGAAGGGAAATATTTTCCACAATGTACACTACATGACAATTTGATGCAAACTGCATCTGTATGTATATGGCCATTTGCATAATTTACTGTAAATTCTATTTACTGAAGAAGCATATATTATTTAATTATTTAAATTATGCCTAGGAGAGTTATGCTTTAGGTTTGGATCAATGTCAAACTCAACCCAAGCGATTCGATTGAGGAAGGCCCAAATCCAACTTTGGCAAAAATTTCCAAAAACTGGGGTTAGGATTAGGGTTAGGTTTTTAGAGGGTTTCAAGGTTTTTAACGGTTAACTTTACTGTCAGTGTCACTCAGGGCCCCGAGTCATTCAAAGCCTTACACCATGGTGTCACTTTGCGTGCAACGTTCGGATAGTGTTTCCAGTTTTCAAAGTTACCACTATGTTTTGGGAAACGGAAATGATGCACAATGTCTGGAGTCATGTTCGATGTTACTTCTGCTTTCCACAGCATAAGGGGAATTTAGGGAAACTAAAAGTGACGTCTGATAGTTACCCAATAAAACACCCTAAAGACCCTATCTCCAACTTATACTTTGGGTTATGTTTTGCTTTAGGGATAGGGTTGGAGAAAAAAAAATTTCACAAGTGGAAAAAAAAATTCACAAGTTCGGTCGAACCATTGTTGAACCGAGCAGGGCCCTGTTCAAACAACACTAGTGCTTAATCTGTGACTAGATGTATAAGATTGTATTCATAGAATGTATTAATATACTGTTCTTAGCTTAATTAGTCCTACTCTGCGCCACAATCACTATATCTATACTATACTATATCTGTTCAGAAAAGTTATATTATATGTAATTCACCTGCCATGTTCTGTGCACGGCACATATTATATCTGAACATTGTTTTAGATGAACCTATGAAGACGCCACAGTCTATGGATTTAGTAATATATATTTCTGCTACTGAGCACATAGAAAGATAATGTGATCTTACCTTCCATTGATGGTAATTTCACGAATCCCATAATACCGATGTCGGAAACTGACATTAGGCTCCATCGTGTGATATTGTCCAGTTAAGTGAATCCTCACGAGAGATGCTTTCACAAACTCTTGGAGAGCTTGGTTCTTATAAAAGTCATTGTAACCTGGACGATGATTTGGTTCTGGAGTCAGGAGGCTTAGGGTCACGTTTCCATTAGAATAAGGAGTGTCTCTAAGAACAAACATTTCAATGAGACACAAAACATCACATAATGACAACAAAATTATAGAAAAACAAAACACAATTTATTACTATTAAATGGGTTCTCTCACTACCGACATTGATCATATCACTATCACCTCTGGGACCCTCACTTATCTTCTAAATGATCCCCAAAACCTCTCCATTCTGAACGGAGAGGTGGTGGGCACGCCCTCATGGACTTCAATGGGAAGTTTAGCCGAAAGGCAAGGCTCAGCTGCAATCAGAACTCCCATTCATGTCTATGGGAGAAAAAAGCAAAAATTGTTCAGTACATCCAAAAGAATTTTAAAGAACTTAGTATAGGTGCACGCTGGCATGGCAGCAAAGCAATGCAAACACAACACAATACCAGCAGCTCTCTGCAAACACTAAAAAAACAGTCGAAGGGAATATAGTAATTTTTTTCAAAATGTATTTCTGCTACTTTAGAATACGTGAAAATTTGAGGTTCTTAGTGTACATTTTGATCAAAATTGTAATTGACCATCTACCGTGACAAGGGGACCTAGATGGTAACCTACTGACATTTTACCTCACTTCATGTCTGTTCAGACTTCAATATTTTTGGGGAAAGAAGGTCCCTGCTACATTCTGCTCTGATTAAATGGGAAAGTCCCAAACACCTCTTCGTTCAGAACAGAGAGGTTTCGCGGGCACGTTTAGGAGATAGGTGCGGGACCAAGACCTATCAGGCACTGAAGGCATTACCCAAAAATTTGCCATCAAATCTTTTGTGAGACAACTCTTTTAACACAATTATGCTTACAACTGAATAAATTACTATATTTTTTATACTTCGCTTGTATCAGAGGGACCAGCCCTATTGAATGTTTGAGATGTTCATTCCTTGAGTACAAATATATTCTTCTACACAGAGCCTGTACATGAAGACGCAAAATGGGTTTGCAAAATTAGAAAAACATGGCAGCTTTCTTCTAAAAACAGATTCACACCTGTCCTTGGGTTGTGTCTAATATTTCAGTCTAGCCACACTAAAGTTTTCTACTTCTTCTACCTCTTCTTCTATCCATTCGGTCGTATCCTATCTATCTATCTATCTATCTATCTCATATCTATGTATCTAGCAATCTATCTGTCTTTCAGGGACATGATTGTCTAAAGCAGCCTATTGCCTGTCTGACCAGCTCCAATCACAATAGACAGTTCATAAATCTGTCTGTCTGTCTATTTATCTATCTCATATCTAACAAATATAGCATATTTGTATTTTTGAAAATGTATATTGACAGAAAATGTTTGAAACATATTGTTATTTTAGATTTAATGCTGAAAACTTCCCATTTTGGTTTTCTTGAGTCATCTCATTGACCATTTATTTTAAAACATTCTAATCATTCTAAAACATGGCATACAATTGCTTTAAACATAACATAAAAATAATATTTTGTAACAAATTTACAAAAAAAATTGCAAGCTATTATAAAGTGAACAGTTCTTCATACCTGGGAAACTGTAGACAATTAACAGAATTAGGTTCTTCTAAGAAGCCATTATTTTCCATCCCCATGTCTTGGCAATCACTTGCAAAGTACTGCCAATCTTCCCAGGGGGAATCTCTATCTTTCATCCTCTGGACCTTTATAGCTTTTGGCATCGGGCTGTAAAACTGAATAGTAATGTAAAATATCTGAAAAAGAAAAAAAGGACAATTAGAATTTGTTAGAATTTTTTTTTTTTTTATAAATTTACATAAAACTTCTTGTTTCAATTTCTTAATGGAAACTTTTTGTAATTTTATTTCTAGACTAAAGGCACAACCATATCTTCAGGATACATTTTTTCCATTATTCCATTCTATATTAGAAATTTTCAATTCTCAAAAAGAGAAGGAAACACAGTTCTCCAAGTCAATCATTAGCTTTCATGCATTCCTTAGAAGTACACTGTACATGGTGGAAACAGAGTAGCAGATATTATAGTCCACAAAAGGTTATACGTAGTGAAGAAATAATGTTAAGTGAGATCTCCTTAAAAGAAACAGGTGATGAAGGAAGGGGTAGAGAGAGTGAGGAGTGTGAATGAGGTGAAGGAGGAAGGGGGCATTGGTACAGAACACATGACATAACCCATTACCGAAATTTGCTTTATATTTATTGCATTTAGTTTTAGGCAGGACCTGCCAGTAATGGCCAAGATCGGAAGGAACTCCAATAACAACTTTTTAAATGTAAATGTGAAAATGTTATCTAATGGTATGTTCACACAACTGATTTTGACGCTGCTTTCGCGGCAGTTTTGTTGAATATTCCACCCACAAAATGGCATAAAAAATTACTATGAACTGCCTTCAGTTCATTTCCATTGATTCCTATGTTTCTAGTGCGGAAAAATACATTAAATAAATTCACAATATTGAACCATCTCACCTCAATCCTGTTTTCTTGTTTTCATTTTGAATTCAGGGGCGTGTTTACTGACTTCTACTAGGCTGCAGTAAAAGCCAGGTCTGTAGCTATAGCAGCCAGTGCTGGCAGCCTATCAGGAGAGATCAAACAGGTCTGTAGATATAGCGACCTGAGGTACTGATGTAGCCCATACAAGAGGGGATATCTAAGAATAGGTAGGACACTGTTAATGGACACATATTACAAAGTGACTTGTTTTTGCAAGATCTTTAACATAAAAAGCAATCCTTGTAGTGAGACAACCCCTTTAAGTTATTTTCGGCAAGGAAAATGCCCACAGGAAACAATGGAGAGCTTCAGAACAGTGTCCAAAATACCTCACATAAAGTGCTGAAAACCACCCTGGGAAAAATTTGTATGGGCATAAAAAAAAAAAAAAGAAAAACCACAAAAAACTGTGTGAAAAAAAACCCTAATCCAAACTTCTTAAAAAACTCACCAGAATACTGCAAAATATGAGACAATTTACAGGTGAGCGTTTGACGCTGATTCTGGCTTAAAAAAAATAAGCGTCCAAATCAGCTGTGTGAACATACCGTAAGGGATTAAAAAATGCTTCACACCATGGTTGCCGGGCACCGACCAGTTGTCATGGCAGGGGGAAGCCTTATAAATGGTGTAATAGGAGAGGCATGATTGTACTCTGTTCTACAAACAAAGTTGTACCCCAAAATGGTAGAAATAAAATCTACACTTCAGCCTGCAAAAACACAGCCCTTGTTCAGACCCATAGATGGAAAAATAAAAAGTTATTAGTGGCAGAAAATGCCGCTGCAACGCAAATGTGAAAAATTACAAGCTTTTCTTTAAAAAGTACTAATACATAGTGAAAACTCTACAAATTTGGCATCACCGGAAATGTCCCGACCTTCAGAATACAGGTAACGTCTGTGACAGTGAGCAGTAGTGGATCTTCTGGACCACCGCAAGTGATGGTGTAAGCCACGCCAGGGAGTGGAGTCTAAGAAGCCCCGGGTATTCACTAGAGCCCGCCGCAAACCTGGATGGACTTGCTGCTGCGGAAATCTACCAGGTCGCTACCCTGACGTGACTTGCTTGCGGTGGAAGCCGAGGTGTAGCGTGGTACAAACTTGTAAGGCAAACTCGGAGTCAGGGACAGGCGGTAAGGTCAGGACAGGCTGGCAAAGGTTTGTGGTCAAGGGACAGAGGCAAATGGTACGGTACACAATATAACAGACGAGACACAATGAACGCTTTCTCAGTAGGCAAAAAAGCACTAAAGATCTGGCAAGGTGATCAGGAAGGGGCAGGGTTAAATAGGGGCAGTGTCCGGTGATAGAGAATCACCGGGGTGCTGGCCCTTTAAATTTAACAGTGTCGGCGCGCGCCCTAGGGAGCGGGAACGCGCGTGCCAGGAGACAGAGACATCGGCAGGAGCGGGCCTGCTAAGTGAGTGGAAGACTGAGTAGCAGAGCGAGTGCACCCGCGACCCAACATGCGGGTCTCCGCGCTGCTCGCCCGCGGGGCACGGATGCACCTGCGACCCGGGGTGTGGATCGCAGGGGCACCCGTGACAACGTCATTTATACAGAACAGTGAACTCCATAAAAACAAACCCTCCAAATAATATCACGTTTTTTTATTGTTTCCAAGTACGTCATGTGAACGTCATGTGATATAGTCAATGGTACATCTTGTCTCACAAAAAATAAGCCCTTATATGGATATTTAGATAAATAGATAATTAAAAAAAAAATTATGGCTCTTGGAAGACGGGGAGAAAAAAGCAAACAACATAAAAATTATTGCGGCAGGAAGTTATTAAACAACTGTGCATTAGATAAAAAAAAAAGAAAAAAAAAGTTGGCTTTACCCTTAGGCCGGTTGTCCATTCCTGAAATGTCTTAGGTAGACACCTTGTTAGGGATACATACATAAGTATATATGTATGCATGTCAAATATTGTACTGGGATATGCAGTCTAGATATAGTCTACTTTTCCCTTCTCCATCCCTAACCAAGGGCGACATGTATGAACGGGATTTGCGCCCGATTTCTGGCGTATACTTCGCCTCACCGATTCGAATCCCCTGTCGGACGCAGGGATGCGATGTTAGGCGCAGCCTTCGCCACTTGAGGATGCGCCTAACATGAAGAGGCGTGTAATGGGCGCGGTGTGGGCGTTCTGGGGCGGAACGCGGCATATTCGAATACTCCGAGGCATGTATGAACGCGGCTCGGCAAAGTGCAGCGCATTGCAGCGCTCGCCAGCTCCGACAGGCAGACCTAGTTGAAGTTGGTCTAAATGAGCCAGAGGAGGTGAAGTGAAGCGAGAATGTAACATGAGAAAAAACATATAGAAGATCGCAAAAGAAATCCATCTCGGCTCTCAGCTCCGTGAGGCATGGAGTATGAATCAAAAAAAATCGTTTTTATTACGTGTTAAAACATTATCAGAAAAAGTGCTCAAACCTTCTAAAAAAAAAAAAATCAAGAACGGCGCAACATCAGGAATTAGGATCTTGGAAATTGCCGGGAAATACAGTAATTCAAATTCTGTAAGCTCTTCTCATTGGTCGGCATAAACCAGCCAATCAGAATAGGAGCGACAGTGACCCATTAAAACCTATGGAGAAGTATTGACCAATCAAATGCAAAGTTGGGACAGTTCAAAATACAGTAAAAATGCAGAAAAGAGCTGATTGGTTGAGCTAGCGGGGGCTTGGCTATCCCGGCCAATCAGAGTGCGAGCTATTTTGTCCCTTTGTAGTGAATGGAGAGATCGGGGTAATGAAATCTCGGCTCTCAGCGCCGTGCGGCATGGAGTATGATTAAAAAAATCTTTTTTATTAGGTGTAAAACATTATCTGAAAAAGAGCTGAAACCTTCTATAAACATAAATCAATCAAATCCCTAACAACGCATTTGTCGCTGTCACCGGCGCTACATCAGGAATTGCGATATAGAGAATTGCCGGGAAATACAGTAATTCAAATTCTGTAAGCTCTTCTCATTGGTCGGCAAAAACCAGCCAATCAGAATAGGAGCGACAGTCACCCATTATAACCTATGGAGAAGTATTGACCAATCAAATCCAAAGGTGGGACAGTTCAAAATACAGTAAAAAAAGGCAGAAAAGAGCTGATTGGTTGAGCCCAGGCGGCAGATATGAATCCACCAATCATATGTAGTGCGTCTATTTTGAGTGGAGCAAGAAGGGCGCGATAGAAGGGCGCCCTAAAAGTTATTACTGTCGATGGGATATATCCTAGTACACCATAGAACTCTATGAGTTCTATGGTGAAAAGAAATGCAGAGCGAGCTCTGTTTGTGATTGGCTCAGTTAAAAGAGGCGCGGTTATTTGGGCCAATGGGAGAGCGAGCGACGCTCTTATGGGTTTTCTAATGCAATCTGTAATAAAACTGTACATGGCAGAAATAAAATGATAAGACTCCCAAAGTTGTACCGATCTCTATATAAAATTAACAATAAAATGGAGGTAACGGAAAAAAAAATATTAATTCAATAAATTCATTTTTATTTCTTTATTTTCATTAGCCAATGAGCAATAATATGGGTGTAACGAAAATAAAGAAATAAAAATGAATTTATTGAATTAATATTTTTTTTTTTGTTACCCCCGTATTATTGTTCATTTTATATAGAGATCGGTACAACTTTGTGAGTCTTATCATTTTATTTCTGCCATGTAAGTTTTATTATAGATTGCATTAGAAAACCCATAAGAGCGTCGCTCGCTCTCCCATAGGCCCAAATAACCGCGCCTCTTTTAACTTAGCCAATCACAAACAGAGCTCGCTCTGCATTTCTTTTCCCCATAGAACTCTATGAGAAGGTAGCTCAGCCGCTGATTCCCCCCAACCAATCACAGTACTAGAATATTTCCCATAGACAGTAATAAATTTAGGGCACCCTTCTATCGCGCCCTTCTTGCTCCACTCAAAATAGACGCACTACATATGATTGGTGGATTCATATCTGCCGCCTGGGCTCAACCAATCAGCTCTTTTCTGCCTTTTTTACTGTATTTTGAACTGTCCTGCCTTTGCATTTGATTGGTCAATACTTCTCCCTAAGTTATAATGGTTCACTGTCGCTCCTATTCTGATTGGTTGTTTTTTGCCGACCAATGAGAAGAGCTTACAGAATTTGAATTACTGTATTTCCCGGTAATTTACAATATTGCAATTCCTGATGTAGCGCCGGTCTCGGCGACAAACGCGTTGTTAGAGATTTCATTTATATATGTTTATAGAAGGTTTCAGCTCTTTTTCAGATAATGTTTTACACCTAATAAAAACTATTTTTTTAATCATACTTCATGCCGCACGGCGCTGAGAGCAGAGATTTAATTGCCCCGATCTCTCCATAGACTACAATGGGACAAAGTAGCTCGCGCTCTGATTGGCCGGAATAGCCAAGCTCCCGCTAGTTCAACCAATCAGCTGTTTTCTGCATTTTTACTGTATTTTGAACTGTCCCACCTTTGCATTTGATTGGTCAATACTTCTCCATAGGTTATAATGGGTCTCTGTCGCTCCTATTCTGATTGGCTGGGATTGCCAAGCCCCCGCTAGCTCAACCAATCAGCTCTTTTCTGCCTTTTTACTGTATTTTGAACTGTCCCGCCTTTTCATTTGATTGGTCAATACTCCTCCATAGGTTATAATGGGTCACTGTCGCTCCTATTCTGATTGGCTGGTTTCTGCCGACCAATGAGATGAGCTTACAGAATTTGAATTACTGTATTTCCCGGCAATTTTCAATATCCAAATTCCTGAAGTTGCGCTGTTCTTGATTTTTTGTTAGTGATTTTATTTATGTATTTTTTAGAAGGTTTGAGCTCTTTTTCAGATAATGTTTTACATGTAATAAAAGCGTTTTTTTGATTCATACTCCATGCCTCACGGAGCTGAGAGCTGAGATTTATTTCTTGAGCGATCTTATATATTTTCCCTTTAATTTTTAATGATCCACTTTTTCACTACATTTATTCGCTTTTAGACAGCTTTGATTTTTCACTTTATTCATTCATTCATTTGAAAGACAACTCTTTTTGCTCTTCACTAACATGTTTAATGATTTCTCGCTGATTTCCAGCCTGTCTCGATTCGGAATACATGTTAGGCGCAGTCCCGCACTGCGCCTAAGTCCCGCACTGTGCCTCACACACTGGCGAGGCGCGGTGGACTTTACACCGCATGTATGAGCGCACCTCGGGCGCCGACATACATGAGGTGCAGCTTTCACGTTCGAGTGCTCGAAAACTTGCGATCCGAAGTGGCAAGCTTCATACATGTCGCCCCAAGTGTCTACCTTAGACATCTCAGGAATGGACACCCGACCTAAGGGTAAAGCCAACCATGGTTTTCCAACACTAAATGGTCGAAGGTCATCCAACACTGGCTGCGAGGATGGTGCATCATCCCAAGCATGAAAGAAACAAACAGCGATGCAGCAGAGAAGAGATACATGGATACAACCCCAGCACTTTAGGCTCTCTGAAGAAGAGCATCTACAATGGATGGTTTACTAGGAGCAAAAATCCCTAAAACCTCAATATCGGTGACTATATTCTTTCATGTCTGATTTGATTCTTTGTGGAATAAGGGCAAAACCATGTGACAAAAAAAGGTTTTTTGATTTTCTTCTTTGTTAAGTGATACTTAGAAGAAAACACAATTTGTCTAGAAATAATTTGAAGAAATGAGCTTGTGGCTGAAGCCAAATGGCTAATGTGGTCCTGAAGTCTACTACTGTTATAAGGTTTACTTAATAGCAAACATGGACATTGAAGGGCCCCATTGTAAGAATGGTCAATAGTCTACTTGTAGGAAGTGTGGTCCCTTAACTGTAATCTTACAGCTTTATATTTTTAAGATAACAGTTGGCCCTAAATATATTGTATGTTCTTCACGGGGCTTACAAACACAGAGGAGACTAAGATATTATCCAGGGTTCAAATAACAGCTCAACTAATCATAACTAGACACATTTGCTCAGAGGTTTAATGAATCACATTAACTTCTATACACATAAATATACATAAAATCAAAGTGGTTTGTCTCATTTTTCAAATCTGTGATGAATTTTAGGTCAAATTGTGCAAAAAAAAAAATGAAATTTTAGGCATTTCATTGAAAACTTGATTCTGTGAATAGAACAGATGTTTGCAATGCAATTCAAAGTCTGTTCTTGTTGCCATTGCTGACTATATAAGGCAAAAGTGAATAATAAAGAATATTGTCCCAGTGGGTGATCAGGAATTTATATGGCATGAACATAACCCAAGGCCTATGGGAGGTTTAATTCACCATGTAATTGGAAATTACAAAAAAAAAAGTTTTCTTTAAATTCTTTGTATCAAAATAGCAGGAATAAGTGCTCTTCTCTAAAATCATTGTAACGGTTAAAAAAAATTATGGAAAATGCTATAGAAGCAATGGAAAAAATATATTGATTTTCCCAAATGTAAATCACTTTCATTTTCAAATCTCGAACCTGACATATCAATTTTACCATCTCTATGGATTAAAAATTCTGTGTTTTATTGATTCTCAAACATGCAAATTACTCTGAGAATCTCCAGCCTGGTGAAACAATTCTACCATTTCCAGGGCTGTAAAATATTTTGGTGACACAGAAATAAAGTATGATCATTTGAGATCTAGGAAAGCTAACAAAGCAACAGACTTTGGTGTAACAGCTCTTTGTTTCAGGCCGGCCTCAATCAATTTTTAGAGAAAATTGGCAAAACATGTACTGTAACCTTAACCCTAAGTTTGGCTTAGGGTCATTTAAGAGGTTTTAGGGGCTTACTTTATTTAGTTTGGTGAAACGACACTCCCATTGCAGCCTACCGTCAGGTCCTATGCCTTGTTGCATGTTACTTCTTGTTGTTTTAACATGGGCCCAATGTTATGGTAACTGGAAGTGACGTTGGATGTGATGTTGGACACCATTTTCCAGTTCCTGTAACATTGGGTCCTTCTTAAAATAACAAGAATTAATGCCAGATGCAACATTCAGGGTCACATGTATGAACCTGTTTAGGTCTAAAACTCACTTTTTTGCCCATAGTAACCTATGGCCAAAAGAGTGATTTGTAGACCTAAACAGTTTCATACATGTGGCTCTCAATGTCAGTTTCTGTTGCCATAACTTTAGACCAATGTTGAAGTTACAGAAAGTGATGTTAGATGGGACATTGGATGGGACATTGGACCAGAAGTTAAGCCTCAATAGGAGTTTGGCTAGACTAGTAAGGTAACCCCTAAAACATTTTAAAAAAACCCTGACCCTTACTCCAACTTGTTCTGAATTATGGTTCTGGTTAGAGATAGGGTTAGAACCTGGATCACACTGAACAAGACTAGAAGTTGGGTTGAAATCGTATCAAACTGAACAGGGCCTCATTCGAGCAACACTAGTCTTACCCATATGAGGACAAATTTAGATTGTCTAATCTCCCAGCTACCATGATTATACATGTTTTATATAATTATCTTGAACCTTGACTCTTACAACTACTGGATCTGTCCTTACAAATAAATAGATGGGGTCAAATAAAGAGTAGATACATTGGAGTGGCATTCATATACGTACTGATCCCTATACATATGTTCCTAGAGTCTGACATAATCCAAAATCTTTTAAGCAGTTTATCCCCTCTCCGTTTTAGGTTATTAGTGTTACTTTTTGGTTTTCTACACATATTGAAAAAGGTAGAGTAGGCATCAATTAAATCAGTAAGTCATGAGCACAATCATTGGTCATTGCCTCGTTTCTACTAGTTGCTTTTTTTTTAAGAGTAAACTCCATTGCTGTCACGTGAATATGTAATATGGGGTAAAGAAGGAAATTTTAAGCTGTCCTAGCAGCCCAATGGTTAAGTACAGTAATGTCCACCCAACCCTTTTTGCTAAGTTCAGTAAAGACTCCAGTTTCTCACAATACAAATTCAATAAAATGTCACAACATGTTAGCAAAACTCTCATCAGACTTCAATGAATAGTCACACGAAGCATAAACAATTCCCGACTGAGTATAACTATATTATGTTTTTTGTTCCAAAAGTATTTATCTTGCACCAAACATCTTGAAGTGTGTTAAGACAACAGGAAAGTTAAGAAAGGATAAAAGGATCCAACTGTACAAAGGAGGCTGGTAGGAATAGGACAATCTCTCTCGGTGGCCAGTGCAGGGCCTCCAAAAAAAAGGACCCCTAAGGTTACCCCGTGTATCTTTTGAATGGGCAATCAATAATTTTATCTTCTGCTCTCCACAAAATTCTTATATGAAATACATATACCATCCCAATCCATCCAGTCCACACATGTACAGTTTCCCAACCAAGTAAAATACAGTCTACTAGCTCTGTTAGGTCTTTTCCTGACTCCATCCTTACCTATCTTAGAGTTTTCTCTTGAATCTTTGCACCTCCTTTGCACCTATCCTATCTAAATGCTTGTACTTATAGAAGTGACCTCCATAGGTTGATGACTTCCTTCTTCTTTTTCATGGTTGGTATTAACCTACCAAAAGTTTTACCTCTACACCGACACCACAATGTTGAGAAAAAGAAAAAGTTTTCTAATCATTCCAGACGAGCAAAAACTAAGGGCGGCATGTAAGAATGGGGCTGTGCCATTTTTCTGTCCTGCTTTGAGCCAAAGAAACTTGTCATAACCCTGTCAGACAGATGTATAAAAAGTCTTACGGCAAAATCTGGTGCATGCAGCGACAGACCCAACAGTTTTGAATGTGCCAATTCTATAGGTACGTGTCACGCCAGATTTTTATGCCGCGCCACATTTATGAATGTGTCATGACAAAATGTGGTGCAGAACTGTCATACCTATCCATACCTATTTTATAGAAGTAAGTCTGAGACCAATTTTGGCACATATACTATGCTCAACTTTTTGGCACATAAATGTGTCTCACCATGGCACATATTTATAAAGTGCTGTGAGACACTTTCATACATACTGACGAATGCTACTCTAACTTTCTGAGAAGTACGACTGTTGTGGCAGCTCCACTTTTCATACATGTTCCTCTAAGTTCTAACTTCTCAGGAAAAGTGTATGGTGGCATGAGATGGGGATCAACATCATCACAGAAGGGGATTCTTTATTGTAAGAGTGGTGAGTCTTGGTGGCATGAGAGGGGGATCAACATCATCACAGAAGGAGATTCTTTATTGTAAGAGTGGTGAGTCTTGGTGGCATGAAATGGGGATCAACATCATCACAGAAGGGGATTCTTTATTGTAAGAGTGGTGAGTCTTGGTGGCATGAGATGGGGATCAACAACATCACAGAAGGGGTTCTTTATTGTAAGAGTGGTGAGTCTTGGTGGCATGAGATGGGGATCAACATCATCACAGAAAGGGATCCTTTATTGTAAGAGTGGTGACACTTGGTGGCATGAGATTGGGATCAACATCATCACAGAAGGGGATTCTTTATTGTAAGAGTGGTGACACTTGGTGGCATGAGATTGGGATCAACATCATCACATAAGGGGATTCATTATTGTAAGAGCGGTGAATCTTGGTGGCATGAGATTGGGATCAACATCATCACAGAAGGGGATTCTTTAATGTAAGAGTGGTGAATCTTGGTGGCATGAGATTAGGATCAACATCATCACAGAAAGGGATCCTTTATTGTAAGAGTGGTGACACTTGGTGGTATGAGATGGGGATCAACATCACAGAAGAGAATCTCGTTATTCTTCTGTCACCTGTTTCTGTACTGCGCTGCCTGTTCGTTGCTGACCTGGCCTGTCTGACTTCCCCTGTTTGTTCTGTGTTTGTCCGTCTGCATCTTGTGTCTCACTTGGCTCAGAGTAGCTCTCAGTCTTCTGGTTGGGTCCAACCTAGAAAGGAGTCGAGTATCCCCAAGAGGCAGGGACAGTGGTTGGGACCAGCATCAGGGCCTCAATGTCTCTGTGTCTTCTCGTATGCCCCTGACTGTCCCTTACAATAATATTATAGGTTATGGGGAGTGGAATCTGGAGATAGGACCCTGATCCAAGCATTATTCTGATGCCAAATTTAGAGTAGGGAAGGAGTTTTTCCTCTTGTATGGGACAATTGGCATCTGCCTCATAGGGGTTTTTGCCTTCTTCTGGATCAACACTGTAGGGTTATAAGGTTGACTCGATGGACCTCAGTCTGTTTCCAATCTTATCTATGATCTTACTAGGGTGAGTAGCAAAATGACTTTTGCAAGTCCCACTCTTCTTTATTGATGCACCGGAGTCTTTCTTTTAGAGCACAGTTCCCATAAACATGAAGCATATTGAATGTTTTTTCCATGCTTTACTCAATCAGAGATGTACAGTAATCTATTCATCGTTACATATATTATGCAACATCTCCAGCAGAAGAAGAAGTCTGTAAGCAGATGTTTGTAAGAAATCCTGTAGAGTAAGTGGCATTGAATAGTTATACTGTATATTCATAGGATGCCGGCTTTAACCATTGTTGACTTTGCCTGTGCAGCATTCAGCGACACTAATTAGCTAAGAATTATAAGAACACTAGTCAAGATAATTATGAGCATACATCATAATCACTATAGGGATATATACAGAAGAAGAGGGAGTTGAAAGATAAAGTATTTAGCTTAGGAGGCTATTAATCTGCAGGAACCATGAAAGGGAAGCAGAATTACAGAACACGCACAGGAGGATATCGAATGTACAGTCTAGATGTAATGAACTTTATGAATGATAGAAGACAAATAAGATATTGTAGCAATCGGTTTTTGGACCTTGAATAGTTCAGTATTTACTCAAAAATACAACCACAAAGCCATACTTACAGCTCAATGGCTGGACTAAAGACTGAACCCAGTAGGAGACAACGCAAGCCCCTATATGGGAAAGATATAACAGGTGCAGATAACTAATGGGCAGCAGCTCACACACTCATCCACTCGGGGGACAATTAGATGATAAAAAACTGCACATTAAAGTGATACCTGTTCACAACAGTATGCAGAAAAGCCACAGTATAATACACGGGCAAATGCAAAAATACCGATAAGAAAACCACTCACAGCCTTCTATGTAAGTGGGGGTGGTTGCTGGTATTATAATTGTATATAGATAAGGCGATACAAAGGGTGCCATTTATACAGATACATGTGGTGCACCATGCTGGCTAACAGACTATGACGCCTTTACTATTCGATTGAGCAGGCTGCCCAGCACTTTTTAGTTGTTCCCGTCATACATAGAAGGCGTGTCTTATCGGTATTTTTGCATTTGTGCAATCTCCCCATGTATTATACTGTGGCTTTTCTACATGCTTGTATGAACAGGTATCAATTCAATGTGCAGTTTTTTATCATTGAGTTGCTCCCCTAGTGCAGCGGTGTGTGAGCTACTGCATTAGTTATCTGCACCTGTTACATCTTTCCCATGTAGCACAGGGGCTTGTGTTGCCTCCTACTGGGTTCAGTCTTTAGTCCAGCCATTGAGTTGTAAGTATGGTCTTGTTTTGTTTTTGAATAGGTCGGTATAAGTTGTAGAACCAGTAGATTGGTCATGTTTGAGGAACTATTGCAGTGACTCATCTTAATCATTTTATAGTGAACTTCTTCATAGGGTTGTCAGGTTTTAGAAAACCTGAAGTTAATTATTAGGGGTCCCTAGCATGAGATCTCCATCAATGATATAGTTGCCAACAGTTCCGATTTTTGCGGAGCCGTCCACCAAAACTGAGCACAAATGGTGCAGAATCTATGTTCATTTACCTGGAAAAGGGGACATCTCTTTATGTTTTATGGGGACGCTTGAAATGTTCTCTCAATTTGGATATCAATTGTTAGTAAGTGTGCAACAAGCCAGAACGGAGAATGGTTACCAGCAGCACCACTGTCAAGGATCTGGAACATCCTTATATAAGGATGAAAACTCATTCTCCCATTATACAAATCCAGACCACACATGGAATAATATTGTGGACAGTTTTAGGCACCAGTGCACAGTAAAGACATTGTAGAGCTTGAAAATAATCAAAGGACTGGGTGGACTGCAATACCCAGAAAGATGAGCAAGATTAGGGTTATTTAGTTTCGAGAAAAGATGGCTTTGGGGGGGACATAATAAATATGTATAAATATATTAAAGGTCAATATAGAGAACTCTCTCAAGATCTATTTATACCCAGGATTGTATCTAGAACAAGGGGGTGTCCTCTACGTCTAGAGGAAAGAAGGTTTCTACATACAGCTCTGGAAAAAATTAAGAGACCACTGCAAAATCTTCAGTTTCTCTGATTTTTCTCGTCAATGCTATGTATTTTTGAGAAAAATGTACATTGTTATTTTATTATATAAACTACTGACAATGTCTCCGAAATTCAAGCAAAACATGTTGTATTTATTTGCAGTAAATGAGAAATCTTCAAAATAATAATAAAGCAGCAACAGAACTGTCAGACCGCAAATAATGCAAAGAAAACAAGTTTATATTTCTTTAGAAACAATAAGTCTAATGTTTTAAGTCAGGAAGAGTTTTCTTTTCCACTCCTTTGCCCTGGTGAAATTCCAATTCCTTTTGGCCTATTCCTAGCACTTGTTTTGCCATCCAGCTTGTCCTATTGCAAGAGGATTGTGAAGACCACAGCAGTGTTTTTTATACTTTCCTTCATTAAATAAGATTTGGATCAGATGATCTCCTAATCAGAAGCACATTAAGTAGAATGAGGTGGACTTTGTTTGGAATTCAACTGACACTGGAATGGAATGAATGTCAGACAATTAGAGATGCTGATTTTTAGAAAACTGTGCAGTGGTCTCTTAATTTTTTCCAGAGTTGTAAACATAGAAAGGGATTCTTTACTGTAAAAGCAGTGAGACTGTGGAACTCTCTGCCAGCGGAACTTGTCATGGTGAATTCAATAACAGAGTTCAAAAAGGGTCTGGATGTATTTCTAAAGAGTAATAGTATAAAAAGTTATAGTGACTCGGATTCTGGAGAAGGATCGTTGATCCAGGGATTTATTCTGATTGACAGATTGGAGTTGAGAAGGAATTCTTTCCCTAAAAGGAGGACAATTGGCTTCTACCTCATTGGGTTTTGCCTTCCTCTGGATCAACACAGTATGATTTTAGGCTGAATTGGATGGATTACATTTTGTATTTTTTAAACCTTAAAAACTAGTTAAGTCTGTAACTATGAGGGTTGTTCTCACGACAATGATTCGTTTTCAACATGTAGAGAAATATAAATGAAGATTATTATCAAACGTGTTGCTTTTTTATTTTGCTTTGTTGAGATAAGAGAGATTTTATCTCTTCTGAGTTCACACAGATTTTTCCTTGCTATTGGCCATCTCTCTCTCCTCTCATTTATCTGATTAGCTGCCCACAGCTGTCCATCCATTAGTCCATGATCAGTCACTTCCTGCTGTGTGTAATCCCTAGGTACAGAGCTTTTTTTGTTTAAGATAAGGTCACATTTTCACTCCTTAGAGCTCTGTAGTCTTGTGTACTACAAATATCACATCTCCTGCAGTTATGTCAGTGTAACAAGAACAGCTCGGAATAGAAGAGCTGATATGCCAATTACTGCTATAGACCTGCCCACAGCCTGACCAAGAAGTGTGAGTCTAAAGCTACTTGTTGCTCTGTGAAACTGCATGGTGAGAAAACCCCTTTAATTTCACTTGTAGAGGTGCTGTACGGAATTTGGACACTCTCTGCATAGACTACAAAGGATCCTGTATGTGGTCTGAGCTTACATTCATGTGCTATTTCTTCCCATCTGCCTCTCTCCTAGTGTTTGTGTTCACAAAAAGAAGGTTGGAGACAGTGGAGAAACAAATGACTGAAGGATCAGGCTGCAACCCTAAAATACGTAGATCCACAAAGGGGCTGTAGACAAAAAACAACGGGGTATTTGTAATCAAGACCAAATTGCTTCATTGGTAATTTAGATGTAGTGAAGAAGTGACATTAACAATCACTGGTAAAGTCCAGACACCCTTTAACTTGGCAACCACCACTACTTTTTGTGAAGGTTACAGCTATGTTTATTATTCACTATAATTGTGCTGGTCATTTATACTAGGAGAAGCCTAAACAACTTTCTTTCTAGCTGTTTCCTCATTGTTGACCTCACATTAAATCTCTCCAACATTCCTTAAAGGGGTTGTCTCATTAAAATGATTAGCTTTAAACATGTACGGAATGTTAAATCAACACTTTTGCCAAAAACATTCCTCTTTTGATGTCACCTTGGTTAGGAGATGAGAGAGATTTTACCTGCTCTGAGTGCACACAGATTTCTCTGGTCACCGTCCATATCTTCCTTCCTGATTAGACAGAGTGCTGGGAGTGACATCACCAAGACGGATGGCAGCTTGAGAACAGAGTGTGTTATCTCTAAACACCGGAGACTACTATTACATTTGATTGCTAACTTTGAGCTCTGAAGCCCTCTGCACTATAAATCCTATCTCCTGCAGTCAAGACCGGGTCCAGACATGGGGGCGCAGCCCTGAAGGGAGGCCCCACATGACCCGGAGCGCCGGCTCCAGCGTGGGGCAGGGGAGGTGTTACGTGCGCCCTGCGCCGCGCGGGTACAGTTGCGCCGCAGGCAGTAAGCAAGGCCCACTCTCCCTCCCATTGGTGTGGAGGTTTGGATAGGGTGTCGGGGTTTGTGGTTGTGATGGGTTTGGGAATGAGGTGTTTGCACTTGATTGGCTCGGCTTGGCTCCTAATTTTGATGGACCGGTCTAGCGAAGGTGGGGGCTCCACAGGGCAGGGTCCTTGCGAGCTGGTGGAGAGTGGTTAGCCACCTGAGGTGGCTTCTGGTGCCCTTGAACCAGGGGTGACGGCTGAGGGTAAGCTACGGAGAAAGGAATGTCAAGTTTTTGCCAGATGTTGTCGTGTTTATCGTGACTGCAAGGACCTCAGACCCAATGTTTCTCTTCAGAGGTGTTCTGGAATGTGCTGGAATAGTTGGGAAAGTTGGTTCATGGTGGAATGAATGAGTTGGTTGGATTATACTAATTCATATGTGGTTATTTATGTTTACTCACGTTTGTTAATAAAATGGCTGCTGTGGCCAATTCATCCAACCTACGTCTCAGTGTCGTTATTTTGATGGGAAGTGTGGGGGTTGGTGTATTGGCTAGGTCAGCAGAGATAGGCGTTGCTTAGGGTCATGTCAGTGCAATTACGGTAGAAGAGCTGGGAATACAGAGCTGATATGCTAATCACTGCTATAGAACCACCCACAGCCTGACCAGGAAGAGTGTGATAGTGTTAATCTGAGGCCCACTGTGACTCTGTGAAACATGGTTAGAAAAGTCCTTTAAGATTAGAGTTGTTCTTCAGTTTAATGTCATATTTGATTGCAATTCACAAGACCGGAAACTAAACTCGGGGTTAGTTTTTTTTTTTGCTTTTCAACCCACTGACATTTTACCTCGGGCATTTCAGATCGTTCGTCTGCAGCAACGTCTTTTGGTATCACTGCAGACATTGGGGTTTACAGCACCCGGCGCTGCAGCAGCGCTGAGAACAGAGCTGTACCCAGCGTCTCCGCTCCCTGGTGCTTAAGGCTTTGTGCATCTTCACACGGTGTAATTGCGGCGCGTAAAATACGCACCACAATACGCCGGGTGTTTTGGAAGTCGCGCTGATACGCGTGTACTTCGGCGCCGCGGGGGGGAGGGGGTGGCAGCAGACCCAATGACATGCATTACTTGCGTCGTGTAATTGCCGCAAATAATTGACACTTCACTTATCTTCCCGCGTGTACAATACAATCAGATGGTATGCGCGGGGGGACGAGGTGTAATCTATAGTTCTCTATCAGAGCTATGGATTACCATAATTGCCCACGCGCATCCCGCCGCGTATTAAGCGCAATACGTGACGAAACACGCCCGCAATTACGCCTGTAAATAAGCTGTGTGAACATACCCTTTGACTACAGCGTAATCAAAGGGCTTTCCTCTGCTCTGTTGGGTGATCAGGACTTAACACTACGTATGATATATCCACATATATCGCCTTCCCCAAATGACCTTGTGTTTATTGACATGGAACCCATTACCACAGCTCATCTCTCATTGTTATAGCTCTACAAAGTGAATCAGGAAGGTTTTACCATATTATACACCCCCAATTACTATGTCATATCAACATTTACCCTAACACCTGGCTAATATCATGTCCATCAATCAACATTTATCATACCACGACTTTAGCATTTCCACCTTATACACGGATTTTTCTGGGAGTTGCATTTTGGAAACCTACAATATGACAACACTTTCATTATTTGCTAGAGAATATAACCCACGTCCTCTCCCAACAAAGAAACCTATTGTCGTACCTGACTTCCAGAACCAGGGGCATAAATTACTCTCTACAGCTTCTGCTTGCCACGGTTAGTAAATTTTATTGTGTGGTGAATTTCAAATGACCTCAGACACTTCACATGAGGATCATCCTCTCTTATGAATAGTAAAAGCAAAGCCCTTTTTAAATATTTAGAAGATTTCACAGCTACTAGGATCAAAGAGGCATTTCCAGGTGATAGATATGACATAACTGTACAACAGATCTGACCTCTAGGAGCCACACCTTTGTCAAGAATGGGAGTCCCTTTACCTTATATTCTTGTTCTTGTCACAGTGGCAGGAAACAGAGAGGTGGTCACACATGTGCAGCTCTCTCACTATGTTTATGTCAATGGGAGTTTTGAGTACAGCTAAGAGAATGTGCTTAGCTGTACCCGAAACTCCCACTAAAGTGAATGGAGGGAGCCATGAAGCTATGGCCACCTCCTCTTTCAATGCAAACACAATACAATATCAGTCAAAAACTACAAAACTCCACTTAGAGTCAATAGGGGGAGCAAGCCTACACTAATACAGTAAGTAAACCCCGGATAGACCAAAACAAATAAACAACCAAACCACAAAAAGGTATAAATCCTAGGAAAAACAAGATAAAACTTAACCTTTATTGATATAGAACAATTAAAAATATATTAATAGTGCTCAAAATGTACCTAATCTAAAACAAAATAGAATCTATCCCTACCAAAACAGACTGCCTAGCCAAAAAAAGTGGGGTGTTCGCCCCAATAAGGGCGTCCCCAACCTCGTACCTCCTAAACTGTACTTTAAGGACTACAACTACAACTAGCTACCGAAATAATGTTAACAAGGTATACCCAATACACACACCATGAAGCAATAAATATTCAGGTCTATATAATACAGCACAAATATGTCAAATATTCAAAAGTAAAGAATAGCAAAGTATGTTAACTGTACTTAACAAGATAGATATAATACATAGAGTGTGTAAGAGCCTAGAAGCCAGTATATAGTCCCATATGTAGACTTGATATCCCAGATAAAGTATCCATACATGGACATTCATTAACTTTTCATACATGGACACTCATTAACTTTCCAATGCGTTTCTCCCCAAAGATTATATGAGGTTCATCAGGGAAAAAATTTGGAAGTGTACAAATTTCCCAATTTTTTCCCTGATGAACCTCATATAATCTTAAGTACAGTTAACATACTTTTCTATTCTTTACTTTTGAATATTTGACATATTTGTGCTGTATTATATAGACCTGAATATTTATTGCTTCATGGTGTGTGTATTGAGTATACCTTGTTAACATTATTTCGGTAGCTAGTTGTAGTTGTAGTCCTTAGGGTACAGTTTAGGAGGTACGAGGTTGGGGACGCCCCTTATTGGGGCGAACACCCCACTTTTTTGGCTAGGCATTCTGTTTTGGTAGGGATAGATTCTATTTTGTTTTGGTTAGATTAGGTACATTTTGAGCACTATTAATATATTTTTATTTGTTCTATATCAATAAAGGTTAAGTTTTATCTTGTTTTTCCTAGGATTTATACCTTTTTGTGGTTTGGTTGTTACAATACAATATCAGTAGCACTCTATAAGGCACCAAAAATGGTCAAAAAGTACATAAGAATTTTTTGGAACGGCATTTCTGCTACTAAGGAATATATGAAAAAAATTGAGGTTCTTAGTGTACATTTTTTATCAAAATTGTAAATGCTCACCTACCGCGGCAAGGTGACCTCAATTCAGGTGGGAACCTACACTAATGTTACCTCTCTTGGCGTCTGTTCAGACCTCCACATTTCAGGGTTAGAAGGTTCCAGCTACAAACCTGATCTGATTAATAAGCCTGTGTAAGTGGGTGGAGTGCATAAACCAAGATGGGAATTGGCCACTTCCCCAAAGAGTCAAAAAACAAAATCTGGTCAGCACATCCATTTTGAAAAATAAACGTATAGGTGCACACTGTTGTGGCAGTCAAAAGCTATGCAAACACAATACAACATCAGTAGCACTCTAGAATCACTAAAAATGGTCAAAAAGGACATTTTTTGGAACAGCATTTCTGCTAATATGGAATATATGAAAAAATTTGAGGTTCTTAGTGTACATTTTTGATCAAAACTGTAAATGCCGTGTACACTAAGAACCTCAAATTTTTTCATATATTCCTTAGTAGCAGAAATGCTGTTCCAAGAAAATTCTGATGTCCTTTTTAATCGTTTTTAGTGCCTTATAGAGTGCTACTGATATTGTATTGTGTTTGTATAGCTTTCGACTACCAGACCAGTGTGCACCTATACGTTTATTTTTCAAAATGGATGTGCTGACCAGATTTTGTTTTTTGACCTCCTCTTTCAATGTGACAGTGGCACATATGAGGATGGAAGGGAGAGGTGGGGCTCACATTTATCAGATATTTATAGCATATCCATTGTAGACAAGTGATAGAAAGTTATTTTTATCACTGATTATATATAATAATCAAATCAGGGTACAATAATTATCTCAGAACAACAAACCCCAATATAAAACAAAAAACTTTATTAAACACTATTAAAATCTCACAATATAATTCCTATCCCTTCAATCGGTAATCACATAAATAATCATAATGATACACAAGCCGGCATAAATAGGTGGTGCCAAATCAAAACCTGAGAGTCTCTACACATATATCAAACATAAAACATTTTCATATACATTACTCACGGTAGCACAATCTCTCCATCTCAATAAGCAGATGGACACAAATGAGAAAAGAGGATCAAATGACTATCAAATAAGACCCAATTGAGTTACTATCCCTGCACCAACCCTATTGTCATACCCTAAACAGATTCCAGTAGGGTCATCGCCCCGATAAGGGCAGCCCCACTCTTCAGATAGCTAACCATAAAGTAACCCCTATAGTCCATATTTGAAAATGATATTTGGCTTTGCACATCCCAAAAATATTTTTTTTTAAAAATGAGCATAGGTGCACACTGGTGTGGCAACAATATACATACACATTCCAATATCAGCGGCACACTATCAACTAAAAGAACTATCAAAAGGCACATAGGAATTTTTTTAAAAAGCATTTCTGCTCCCCACTGGTGAATGCCCTGAAACCCACAAGGCAAGAACCAGTCTGCTCCAGGCAAGACCCCAGCTCTGACCCCAGAGCCGCCACCAGCCAGGATCCAGAATTTTACATGGTTATGTACGTATTAATATTCTTTAGTTTCAGGTAGTTATCTAAGCCTTTCTTGAAACTCCCAACTGTTCCTGCTGTGACCAGCTCCTCAGGCGGCTATTCCACAGATTTACAGTATTTTTGCCTTTGATTTCAGAAGCTGTTATACTCTCATGGTGAGCAGGATAGAGATGGTATGGAGGGATTTATTACTGGGTTATGATCGTTTCTGTTTCAAACGAAACGTGTGAGGTGGTTTATGCTGAAAGTAAAAGTGCTGCTTACTCCCCCCATATAATGATAGTTATAGTTTGCTTTGTATACACACTGGGACAGATGAGCTCAGCGTTTATTCAAGTGCATATTAAAGGGAATATCTCATGCACTGAGTTGTAGTTTCATTCATTAAATGTACACCTATAGAAGAGAAATATTGAGTTATATTCTTTTTCAAATGTTTTACTTATTTATTTTCTTGTGAGCGGCAATATTGGAAGCACACAGTTCTTTCCTGTATTTCCTGTAAGACAGGGCAGTAGGGTATGTGTGCTTTATGGCGGCTAAAATAAACAAAAGTCAAATGTCCATAAATTATTGCAGTCTCCATGAAGGGGTCCAGTCTTTCCCTTACAGATCAGATTAGGTCAGAGCTATATCTTTATGCCCTTCCAAGCAGGGCCGGGATGATGGGTAGGCTAGGGCGCCACTTCATCCCAGGCAGAATAGGGACCACTCCAGGCAAAGAGGCATGGAGTGGGCTGAATTTTCCATTTGGGGGGCACTTTATGGCTCATTTGCCTAGGGCACCAGAATACCTTGTCCCAGCCCTGCTTCCAAGATCTCCAGCAGCACTACAGAGCCGTCATTATAGGGGTTCTCTGAGTCATCTGATTACCAGCAAAGGGTAAGTTAAAATGTTAGTCTGGTTAATTTAAAAAAAAAAAATAGGATACTGCTAACCTTTTAAAATAAAAAACTTATACTCACTTATTTATTCACATTGATTCCAGTGCTGCGGTGGCCTTACTTATTTCCAATCTTTGGTTTTCTTCTGGTCTTCTAAACTGTACGTAACGGTCATGTGCCAGTGGCTAATTGGTCGGAGAGATTATTTCCATATGGGGACAGGACCTAATGGAATAATAGAGTTCCTTGCAGGGCAGGGCACGGTTTTGGGCAGAGACGCCCCTATCGGGGCGACCACCATGCATTTTTGTTAGGTTAGGGTGTTTTATGCAGATGGTATAGGGCATAATAGGGCTTTGCATGTATTTGGTCCTGTACCATTAGCATTTGATATACTTGTGTGTACATCATAGACACTCTATGAGAGTTTATTTTCCATTTGGTATGTACATTTTTTATCAATGTTATTAATAAAAGTTATATTTTATGACCTGTTTTTTCTTCTTTGGGTGCATATACTACTGGTTGTAGAAAGTTCTTTCCCACCGTTATTAGTGAATTGGGACTGTCTCTGCAATTTTCAAATGGGGACATTAACCAATGGCGTGTAACAGCCGCAGCCAATCAGTGGTGGCATCAGTGACATTCTTTTCCAAAAAAGAAAAGAAGAAAACAGAAGACCAGTGGAGAGTGAGAATGGGCTTCATCTGTAGTGAGAGGAGAAGGGAGTATAATTATTATTATTTTTTTTTTTTTAAAGGCAGCAGTGTCCTAAGAATTAAATAAAAAACAAAACAAAAAAAACAGCCTTGTTCTGGTGATCAAATGACTCTGCTCTTTCTAGCCCAGTCTATACAGCAAAGCTGAAAAGTAAGCTACAGACAGGAAGTGTCAGAATATTATCAGTATGAAAACTAGTGTTTAAATTTTTTAAAAACTATAAAAATATAGTACCAAATTTTGTTTAAAAACTTGTAAAAACCCTATTTTAATAATCTGTAGTTTTCCAATGATACGTGCTATATATATTTCACCTGATATTGTCCGTTGGTTAAATCCACTGTAATATTTAGTCTTTTGTCAAAGTCTGATGCTGATAAAATAGAAGAAATCCATGTGGTCTGAAGATCATTGTCATTCATGTAAGACACTGGGTGCGCATCTCGATTTAGCCTTAAAACTTTATCCTTTGTTGTGTTGTAAACCCCATTTGGAAGGCATGTCCTTCCTTCAAAGGGGTGAAGACGTGGGTGGCTGCTAGGACATCTGCATTCCGACTGGATGGGCACTTGAATAAACTTTTCTGAAAACACTTCCAAGATTTCCCTGTTGAAAAGCAAAGCAAGGTTATCCAAGAAATAAATCTACACTGATAAAAATGAACAACTGATAAGAAGGCAAACTGCAAACTTAGATCAATGCATCTTATAATTAAAGGACTCATGAGTTTAGAGGTGACAGAAGAGATGAACACAGAGATGTTCCTCCATGACCACATCTTAGGCTAATGTCATAGATCAACCACTGTGGTCTGTGCATAATGGATAAAGCTGGCCCAGATATCACTTACCTATCTGTCACCAGGTCATGCTGAACCCAATGACATGTGTGGCCAGATCTCTAAAGATACTTATTTGATCCCTTGAAAATGGCAACGAAAATCATAAAAAAGATCCTAAAAGTGTACTCCATTTTTGTTACAGAAGTTCTATCAATAAGGGTAGGTTCGCACAGGTGATTTGGACACTGATTTTTCTGCATCCAAATCAGCTTAAAAAACAGCTCGTATGCAGCAGTTTTCAGATGAGTGTTTGATGAGGTTTTTTGAGACGCGTGTTTAATCAGCATTTTTGGCCGTGCTTTTCAACGTGGTTTTCATTCTGACATCCAAATATTGTGCCAGGGCGATTTTTTGGGGCACAGATCCACACTTGTGAATGAGGTTTTGAAGCTCTCCTTTGATTCCTATGGGCATTTTACTCATGCCTCAAGAATTGATATGTCACTTTTTTTTTTTCAGCACAAAAACAGCGCTAATAGTAAGCGTAGAAGACGTGGAAAAACTGCATTGTGAGAACTACAATGCATTTTTCACAGGAATCAATGGCTAGCTCTACAGTCTACGCTGTGACTTTCGGGGGCCCGTTCCTGACCTAGGTGCGGATGCCAGAGGTGGGACCCGGACAGATCAGACAATGATGGCATATCCTAGTGGTATGCCATCATTCTCTATTGTGGTAAAACCCCTTTAACCCCATCAAGATGCTGTCCTATGAACTGTGGTGGGTACAGCATCTTTAAATTATTGATTATCTGAATCAAATTTGTAAGGAGGAATGGTCCAAAATTCTGCCTCAAATTGGTGAAAATCTTATTTGCAACTATAGGAAATGTTTAGTGGAAGTGACTGCTGCTAAAGAGAAAATTACAGGTTATAAAATTCAATAAAGTATTGTTCACTACCTTGAACAAGGGCTGTTTATCAGCTTGAAATGCGTCAGAGTTTTCAGTGTACCCCTGAATTTATTATGGAATAAAGGCAGCACATGTTTTGCATTCAGTCCGCTGGTCATTTTGCATTTTTGCAGTTTTCTTTATGTCTAAGGACTTTTGCTGAAGAGTCAGAACCGGGCGTTGTCTGAATGCTAGCTGCTCCACTACGGCTGATGGTTCAGGTGCTACAGAACTATATCAAGAGCGGTGAGTGCCAACAGTTCCTCTTATATTTTATACGTATAAAATTCAATGGTTCAATGACTTTTTCTCCCTGCACTATGGATGTTTATTCAGTGCGCTCTTTGTTATTTATTTAACTCCATTGTTTTTGTCTATAATTGTGACTTAATCCCAGTGAAATTGAGGTAATTTCAAGGTGTTCAATTACACTTATTTATTTATTTTGCAACAGTAAATCATTGATCTATTGAAATCAGTTATCTGTATTTGTAATGCCAGAGGGGTTAAACTATTTGATACCGATCTCCACTGAAAAATGAAGGTGATTAATTTGGGGACTCCTCCATTTTATTACCTCTTAGTTAAACCAGACAACCCTTTTAAGCTCCATCTCGCAGCTTGTTCAAACATTACATTAGGAGACATGATATTAGCTTAAAGGGAACCTGTCACATAGTTTTTGCCCCCCTTGCTGAGGGCAGCACAAGCTAGTGTCAGACCTGCTGTGTCCAGCGCTGTGTCCCTTATTCTGTAAGATGCAGCAGTTTTAGAGCATTTACCTCTCAAATCTTATTCATGAGTAGGTGTTAGCTCTGCCCACCAAATGCTAGCCCCGCCCACTGACAGTTATTCACATGTTTCTGCCTATTCAAAGTAATAGGTTTGAGCATTAAATACACGAAAACTACAGCATCTTACAGAATAAGGGACACAGCGCTGGAAACAGCAGGTCTGACACTAGCTTGTGCTGTCCTCAGCAAGGGGGGCAAAAACTATGTGACAGGTTCTCTTTAATGCCAAGTTTCAAGAACCTGCTCCACGTGTCATTATCTGTGAGACCCAGGTCTATGTGGAACACTATCTAATTATATAAATGAAGCACAGACCTCAAAATTGTTTGAGTTTAAGGTTTCTAAATGTCTGCCACTACTGTTCGTACACATTACCGCTTACCTGTTCGTTAGTGCCTCCTCATACAACCGGAAATCTTGCATCCTTCCAATAAACTGATCTGAACCTGCAGAGATATAAAACATGGACATGTAGCCTGAGATTCCTGCAAGGAGCACTCCCAGGGATGAGTGGTGGAAAGCTTGAGTCTAGTCTGTGTCACGGCCTTACAGCAGTAACTAATGACAACACGGCCTCATTCTTTATTATAAAAGTAAGATTCATATTTTCTCTGAAGAACATTTTGTACCATCCTTTATTCTGATTAGCAAGGTGGTATGGAGGCTGCCTCATTAAGCGGAAGTAATGAGCCAGTCCAGCTGCCACCTTTAATTAGTGAAGAGATAGGTACAATTGTTCTTTAAAGACGTAACATAAAAACTAAAAAGTGTTCTCCAATTCTAAGTGTCTACAGCATGTTTTAAAGCATTTAGATTTCAATTAATCATGCAACTTACATAGAAAACTATTATGATACAAACACAAGAATCCTGACGGCACCCTAAGATAAAGGACGTATTCACTTTCAAATAAGTGCTGCACCTTGAAGAACATCTTTCAGATGCAATTCTATATACTGAAAGCCTTAATACATAGGAGAAGTAGCCACTGTTATTTTTAATCTTAGTAGGAGCATGGCCACACAACTTTAAAATGTTCTCAGTCTATATACATTAACCCCTTTTCTGCCCTAGACCACCAGAAATACAGGCATTAACCCTATCATTTCCTGACAGTAACATCTTCTCTGCCCTAGACCAACAGAAATACAGACACTAACCCTATAATTTTCCTGACAGTAACATCTTCTCTGTGCTAGATCACCAGAGATATAGGCATTAACCTCTTTACAGCCCCAGACCACCAGGGATTCAAGTATTAACCCCCATCACAGCCATAGCTCACTAGTGATAATGGCAATAATTTCTTTTCTATCTTAGACCATAGGGGAGGCAGATTCTGACCCTGTATTGTCCTAGATTATCAGTAATGCTGGCTATAAGACTTTATTTGTCCTAGACCACCAGAGATACAGACATTAACCACTTTACAGCCCTAGACCACCAGAGATACAAATATTAACTCCATCACAGTCTTAGCTCACTGGGAATATTGACAATAACGTCTAGTTTAGACCATAAGGGATATAGATACTAATCCTTTATTGTCCTAGCCTAGCAGAAATGCTGGCTATAAGCCTTTATTTGCCCTTGAGCACCAGAGATGCAGACATTAACCTCTTTACAGCCCTAGACCACCTGATATACAAATATTAACCCCATCACAGTCCTAGCCCACTGGGGATATTTACAGTAACTTTTATCTCAGACCATAAGGGATGCAGATCTTGATCCTGTATTGTTCTAGACTAGCAGGAATGCTCACTATAACCCTTTAATTGCCCTATACCATCAGGGATAATGGTATTAATCTCTTTACACTATAAGACCAAAAGGGATATAAACATTAACCCTACCACTGTTCTATCCACTGGTAATATTGCTGCTTCTTTGATCTAGACCAACAGTTATGCAGAAATGTACCTCTTCACTCCATAAGACTACCATTTATGGTGACATTAAGGCTAGGTTCACACTGTGTATTTGCAGGGCGTAATTACGCCCCGCAATTACGCCGTGTGGCCGGGGGGCGGGAGCGGGGGCGGGTGCGAGGGGCCGGCACCTCACCGGCCCATAGACTTGTATTACCAGCGGCGCGTATACGCCGCTAGTAATTCACATGTCAATTCTCTCCATATTCGCCGAGCAGGGAGAGGAGACGTAATCCATAGTTCTCTATGAGAACTGTGGATTACCGTAATGACTGGGACGTTTTCAGCCCGTAATTTGCGCACTCCGGCACGTAATTACGGACTGAAATATGTCCTGGTTTAAGCCATGTGAACATAGCCTAACTCCTTCACAGCTCTACATCAACATAGATGATAAAAATGAAGGAAGGTCACCATCAACTGCTTAGGTGTCCTATACCATCCATGGGAGTGTTATCAGTTGGAAAGCATGTAGCCTACACACTGTTTATAATGCTTGAGCCTGATGAAAATATGTGTGCATGGAAAGCTATGTGGTTTTATGTTATCAATAGTGAAAACAGAACTGGTTAACATAACATTTCTATGGATAAAGGCAGTATGCAAATTTATCGGACAAGATGGCTAAAAGCTATCTCACGTTACATCAAAATTGAAAAACTAATTCGGTGAACAAAGATGTTAAACCTAACTTTTAAAAAAAGTGAGAAAACACAGACAATGGAACTGTCCTTGGGAGTTGCCTCTCCTCAGTGGAAGGAGATAGTAACTCTCCCAACTAAGCAGGCTACTGGTAGCCGTTGGTTCCCAGTATATGGATGTAGTCAGTTCCCATGTCTCAGATTTAGAAATCCTCACATCAAGAAAGGGTAAAGATTGCATATTCCATTCGAATGTAAATTTGAGACCAATGGGGTTTTGGTTTAGTGATGACACTCAAGCCTTTCATTGCTCCTTTGAGCACACTCACAGGATAAAAATCCCAGGGGAGAATCACAGATTGGGATAATGACATTTCTTTTTCAAAAATCATGGTGCCCTCCCACCAGGCCAGGAGCAAATTCGCATAAGTGGGCACACAGTGGCTACCCATTGCTGTGCCCATGAGCTGGGGGTACACATGACCATTGAAATTAAGTAGTTTTTATTGAGGAACAAGTTATGTTGATGGAATTGAAAACCTAGCATAGACATGAAGCAGTTGACGGCTTTGAGGCGCATCTCATGAAGGATAGATAAGAGAGATCCTAAAACAAAGAAACAGTCACAATTAAGAGCCCATGGTGTCGTCTCAAAATGTGTAGACAGGATACATGATTGTTTTTGCTTTTTTTGATTTTTAAACTATGTTTTTTAATGGATATAGAGTAAAGTGCGTTTTACCTACTTGGATCGAGTGCTGGAAGTATTCCCTTGGGATTTGTTTTTAACATGGATGAGTAGAGGGGCGCAACGTCTATGCTGGCCAGAATTATTTCATGGTCAGCTGTGATACCCTCCAGTCTGGCCAAGAGGTCCACGGAGTACCAAAGCTCAATAGCCTGTTCCAGGTGGGGCTGTCCTTATCGGTATGATGTCCCTATAATCTTGTTAGGCAGCTTCTATATTAAGGGTATAGTAGGGATAGATAGTCATACACTCCAATTATTAGTTACTGGAATATTTATCTTTATAGTTGGAGTCCTTTCTTCTGATATTGTGTGGATTTTGTTTGTTTTATGTTTTTAATGGATAATTAAAAGTTAAGTTTTACATCTTTGTCCAAACAATATGCAAGTTTATAAAAGTTTATTCAAGTTTATAAAATTATTCAAGATGCAGTGACCCAACTTAGTGTAGTACAAATTGGACTTTAAACTAATTAGGAAGTTGCATGTTTTAAGCATATTAATATAATAATGATGTATTCTCTATTACGTGTACTGGCAAGGCTTTAGCTTAAGGAAGGGTGTACATACCATTTATACTTTGCCCAAGTCGTAAAAAACTCCCAGAAACAGGTTCATATATGGGATCAATAAGAAATCTTGCATCAAATGGTGTTAGATCTTCTTCAGGTCCATTGACGAAGAAACCTACCTTGGTATAGTGCACCTATCACAAAAAAAATTAAAATCAATTAAATATGTATAGCAGACATGCCAGGTGTGATAGTTTTTGAACCAAGCATGTATGGCATATTTAAATTTTTTTATTTTTTCAATCTGGCCTTAAAACTCAATATTTTTCTTTGAATAGTGAGTTTTCCCAAATGACCACAAATTTACCCCTCCACCAATGGCAAAGAGACTAACACCATGAACTATGTATGATTTATATGACATTTTCTTCCAAGTCAAAAAGTTTTATCTGGAGTCAGGTCAAGGTCAATCATGAATAGGTAGGCTTCTTTAGTTTGTACACCTTTTAAACATTTAAATTACTATTTGCCTTTATGTTTTTAATTTCTTTCAATGCATAATATACTTATAGGTGTTGACATTCTTATGAGTTCCAACTCATCTGTTTCCCTGTGTACAAATGGAGAGTTAGCTGAGAAATTTTTGTCTGCTTGCAGCCACCACTAGGGGGAGCTTAGGCATTTAATGTATACTGTTTTATTACTGAGGTCAATTTATAAACTGTATGCATTAAGGACACATGTCCCATTAGGGCTGCGCCATTTTTTGGTGTATTTTGCGCCAAAAAACTGTTGACGCCCTATTCTCTATATAAATGAACTGTAGTACACCAAAACTAGGTGCATTATACACCAGGCATGACACATTTGAATGCACCTAAAGTAGGCACATCAAATATGCTAGCAATGATATGCTATGCGCCTACATTTTGCTATGCACCTAGATTAGGCGCATCAATTATACTATGCAAGGTAGACCACACGCCAGATTTATGATAGGTTCATCCATTCAGCTGCACTATGCCCTCATTCAATGCGCCTTAAAAGTGTCAATGAGGCGCCTCTTTTCTGACGTGTCGCACTTAGGGCCACATGTATGAACCTGTTTATGTCTAAAACTCACTGTTTTGCCCATAGCAACCTATGGGCAAAAAAGTGAGTTTTAGACATAAACAGGTTCATACATGTGGCCCTAAGTGCCTAAGTTCTCTCTAGTGTTGGTTGAGGGCAGCACTGAAGGGAACTTACTGAAGACAGATTTGAGCTCAGTGAAATTCATGTGCAATAGGCTCCTTAGTAAAATAAGGGTCATTGCGGCCTCATTCATTGTGCTGATGGGAAGTTAAACCTCTACCAATCAAACATTCATAACTTTTTTTGAGGAACAGTCCTGGGTAACTTTCTTTAAAGCAATGGCAATGACAAATATACTTCACAGTACAGTATATGAATTTTTATTTCCTTTTTCATTTATTTCTTTTTTTAATTTATTATTTATTCCAATCTCCCTTTTAACCCCATCATCACCAGCTCCGATGATTGAACTCTATTTCTTATATTCTCCGAAAACATTGAAAGTTGCATTTAGAAATTTTTATGGATATAAACCCAACAAAACGATAATGGCTTTTTAGTTTATTACGTACTTATATTTTACAAGACTGCAAGCAATCAATGGAAAGAATGAGTCTATTAGAATAAAATAAATCTTCAGCAATAGCAAATTATATTTACATGATTGTCATATCCTGATTTTTCTCTCACAGCACAGCCATTCAGCAGCGTACATGTAATAGTTGGGTATATATTACCTTAAAAGAAACTTGAATTGTCTCCCATTTGTGATTGTTATCAGACAAGCGGGTGCAGTGATCATGGATAAACCATGCAGATGTATTAGTTAAGGGGTGCAAAATTGCTTTAGAGGATCATTATGTAGCTCGCAGATTACTTTGCAAACAACATTCTGGATACTACAGGCTACAATTTCTGTAAAGTGTGCATTTTCAGAAACCATTACAACACAGAAAATCACCTCTTTAAGTGAAAAATTAAGTCCATCAGTTATTATTTACAGCGTGTAAACATTTGTTTAGTTTTTTTTAGCTCCCTATATTTTTCTTCGTCCCATGTTACATTGTCAGTGCAATTTTATTATAAAAGCTTAAAAGAAAAAGAGAAACAAAAAAAGAAGCAACAAATAACATTTAATCATTAATAAAAATGTGAAATAAATATTGCCATAATTGCATGTTTGTAGTATTAGATGAATATTATAGTTAAAAGCAAATAATTATAATACTGTATATATAATATTGATATATACACGTCAGATAGCTTCTTGCATATTTTTATTGTATATATGCGTGTGTATTTATATATATATATATATATATATTATATATATATATATAATATATATATATATATATATATATATATCAGATTTTTCTCTTCAATGGTGTATTTTTGAGAAAAGTGTACATAGTTATTTTATTATATAAACTACTGACAACATGTCTCCGAAAATCAAATAAAAAAATTTTGTATTTATTTGCAGTAAATGAGAAATCTTCAAAATAATAAAAAAGCAGCAGAGCTGTCAGACCTCAAATAAGAAAACAAGTTCATATTTCTTTAGAAACAATAAGACTAATGTTTTAAGTCAGGAAGAGTTTTCTTTTCAACTCCATGGTAAAAGTTATTTTTTCATTCAAATTTCTATTGGCCTATTCCTAGCACTTGTTTTGCCATCCAGCTTGTCCTATTGCAAGGGGATTGTGAAGACCACAGCAGTGTTTTTATACTTTCCTTCATTAAATAAGATTTGGTTCAGGTGATCTCCTAATCAGAAGCACATTAAATTGAGTGAGGTGGACTTTGGTTTGAATTCAACCGACACTGGAATGGAATGGCTGTCAGACAGGTAGAGATGCTGATTTTTTAGAAAATTGTGCAGTGGTCTCTTAATTTTTTCCAGAGCTGTATATATATATACATTTATTAATTTATATCCATGCTTGTGTCTATAAATATATATATATATATATATATATATATATATATTATATATATATATATATATATATATATAGAGAGAGAGAGGAGGAGAGAGGAGAGACAGAGAGAGAGAGAGAGTAAAAAAAGTCCACGGCACTCCAAAATGCATTCAAGCAATAAGATAGTTTATTCCTCCATGCTCAAAAGAGCGACGTTTCAGCTCCCTCACAGAGTCTTTGTCAAGCAGTTCTTTGGAGTGCTGCTATTTTTATATTTTATATATATATATATATATATGTATATATATATATACACACAGTGACCTAGACAGTTTTCATACATGTGACCCTTAATACTTGGTGGCAAAACCCTTGTTAGGAAGCGCAGCAGTCAGATGTTTTTTGTAGTTGATGATGAGGACACATGCGCACATGTCAGGAGGAATTTTGGTCCTCCTGACAATCAGCAAGGGTTCAAATAACTATATCCTTCATTACACACACACACACACACATATATATATATATATATATATATATATATATATATATATATATATATATATACATATGTATATATATGTATTTGAAATTTTTTTAATCTATATATATGCATTTGTGCATATATATAATATAGTATATATAATTAGAAATATGTAAATTTGTAAATAAGTTCAAGATTATTTACTCTTTACTATAGCATACAGATATTATTATGTACATGCGATACTGAGAAATATTTATTTTAATGATATTACAGTATTTTATTTTATGATATATACATATGTGTATATTTATGCATTTTTAAACTATATCAAATGCTCCCTATTGTAATGTATGTAAAAGGATTAGCAAAATTAAGCAATCAAATAATATAAAACAATAACAAGAGCTGTCGGAACTGAATTTCATGTAATATTATTAATAAAAAAAATAAATACAAAATAAATAAGCAAAATAACCAAAATACATTCAGTGCTTCTGGAATTGTATTTTCTGTAATATTATTAAATATCTACATTTTTTACAGCCTGTTACTGTCACTGAGCTCTCGACTGTTATCATTATGAAAGATACAGCCATCCTACTGTGTTATTTGCAACATTATCTCATGTTTTACAACATCTTTGTGCGGTGAAGAGACATACCGTATGAAATATAACTCAGGAAAACTTCTCAGTGGTGTTAATGCATAAAAAGGATTGTGCTACCATCACCACTGTCTTTACCCAGCCAAATCCTGACGAACAGCCAATTTTCTTTATCACATTAACACAGCCATGAGGGAAACACATTTGTTCAAGTCAACTACACTAAAGATACCATTACCAATGCAGCATATACATGTTTTATATCAGCTGTATTCTCAGAGTATGAGGGAGCAAACAATATATTAACACTACCATGACAGTTTATTTAAGAAAAGAAAATTGTCTCCGCAGAGAGACAGAAGTTAGCAATGTATTGCTAAAGCTCACTGTCACCAATCTAATAAAGGCAATAATTCTTGAGCAGGTTTCTTTATAGCGGGAAACACTCTTGTGATAGTCCTGTCATATCATTCAAAATAAAAATGTTCTTTTAGAAGTTTAAGTATACCTTAGAAAAACAAAGATTATTATTAGTTTTATTTTTTGGGGTATTTTTTTATATAATAAAATGAATAAAACAATGTTTTAGAAACTAGAATTTTTATATAAAAAAATATATATATATTAATAATAATAAAATGATTTGAAACAAAAATTCCAGTGGCCGTTCTTGGGTCAGTTCTCATAGATTACAAATAATAAAAGGCTGGTGTTTTATGATGTTGGGAAAGTCTGGAACCCATGATCTATTGGAACATGCAGGGTGTTGCAGATAGAAGCATTTATATTAATGTTGGTAACCAAGAAAGGCTAGACTGCTCAATAACTCTACTTGAGAGATGAAGAAATGGACATAAGAAATTACCTATGATATCTATATCCACAGGGACTGTCCAATCAATCTGTGAAATACCATACCCAAGTGACAGTAGCTGAGACTTAACTGGTATATTCTTTTACTTTTTTGAAGATGTTATTGGACAGGTACAGATAGCTCTTTTTGAATATGGGAAGCTACAAATAAAAATGGCAAACTACATGGGATTTAGTGGGTAGGGTGGAAAGTATGTGCAAAAAATATAAGCCTTTAAAAATTAAGGGCGACTTGTCCAAAAAGTGGCGTATCTATGCCAGTTTTAGGCGCATTAAATCAGTGTAAAGAGCGCCAGAAAGTCCGATACTTTCTAAAAATTGGCGTCAGGAATACCTTGCATAGATTGCTTAATGCGCCTAAAATGGCACATCGTATCAAAAAAGGGTGCATTGTATCAAAAAAGGGGCATTGTCTCAAAAAAGGGGGCATTGTCTCAAAAAAAGGGGGCATCGTATCAAAAAAGGGCGCATTGCTCAACCCGCGCCACATAGCATATCATTGGTAGTATATGGTATGCGTCTATCGAAGGCTCATTGCCCGACGGGGACATATGTAAGGCGCCTCAATAGGCGCATTTCGTGACAGGGGCGCACAGTGCACCATATTACAAAGTGTCGTGCCCGGCATATGATGCGCCTAGTTTTGGTGTACGACAGTCCATTTACAACAAGAATATGGCGTAAAAAGTGAGTTTGCCGCAAAATAGAACAAAAAACAGGCATTGGCGTGTTGGGACGTGTCGCCCTAAATTTACCTGGATTTCTGCAATGATTACTAAGAAAATATGGTCTGATTGTTATCGAACGCACAATTATTGGCCAACACAATGTAGCTAATCTAATAACACACAGTTTTAATGTTCATGGCTTTAAATGAGCACAGGGAGTAAACATCCACAGTGCAGGGGAAAAAAGGTAACTTAATCCTTAGCAATCCTGAAATAGGTGAGAAAGAATCCAAGGGTAACAGCAAAAGACCTACAAACACCTCTGTTTGTGTGTCCACTATTAATAAAAAAAACACCCAGTAATCATGTTCATTAGTGTAGCGATTTGAATCAAATTCCTTCCAGGGTTAGACATCGGATATTAAAGGAGTTTTCTTACTACAAGGATTGCTGCTTTTTATGTTAAAGATCTTGCAAAAACAAGTCACTTTGCAATATGTGTCCATTAACAGTGTCCCACCTATTCCTAGATATCCCTTGTATGGGCTGCATCAGCTCCTCAGGCTGCTATAGCTACAGACCTGTTTAATCTCTCATGATGGGCCCTCCCAAAGCACTGGTTGATATAGCTACAGCCCTGTTTGATCTCTCCTGCTAGGCTGCCAGCACTGGTTGCTCTAGGTACAGGCCTGGCTTTTACTGCAGCCTAGTGGAAGCCAGTAAACACGCCCCTGAATTCAAATTGAAACCAAGAAAACAGGACTGAGGTAAGATGAATCAATGTAGTGAGACAACCCCTTTAAGGTAAGTGTTGTTTTGGTGGTTTTAGGGCGTTATGTTACTGGTCTTTTAATGCAATGCTTCAGTTAAGGCCTCATTTCCAGTCCAACATTCTTTCCAACATTGTTTCTGGTTACTTCAACATAGGCCCAGTGCTATGGTAACCGGAAGTGACATCAGACCCTGCATTACCGGACCGGTAAAAGCCCACACAGCCCATTAAACAACCTTAACTAGAGTGTTAGGACTAGGGCTACCATTGGGGATGGGGTTAGAAAAATAAATTGTAGTTTTTGATGTTGGAACCAATTTTTTTTTTTTTACAAACGTGGTCGAACCTGTGTCAAATAGAACAGTACCCCATTCAAACAACAGCTCCATAGATTCCATGGTGCTGTACATTCAAGGGGGGTTTACATACATAACATATGTCACACAAGTACAATGATGACGATGAATGATGTACAACTGGCACAGAGAGAGAGGACCCTGCCCGCCAAAACTTACAATCTACAAGAGAGGAGATGAGGGACAGACATGTTTCTGGTGTAGCACAGTGGCAGCAGGGTTATTGTAGGTTATAGGTAGTGTTGAGCGATTACGTTGGCTATCGACATCGGGCGATAGTCGATAGTCGGCATCACGATTGGGTTTTTTCGATAGTGAGCAGTCGATTATGAGCGATGACCATTAAAGTCATGGGAGAGCAACAACACCTTCATTCTTACACCCAAACAGGCTGGAGAAGCTGGAATTAACATCCACAACAGTCAAATGGATACGTGCTACAACTTAGGCAACACACTTAGGTTATAAAAGTCACAGAAAAAAAAACACCCACCATTCACTATCCCTGTCTTGTACCACACATGCCCCTTAACCTGCATCACCCACAAATTAAAATTTGCCAGAAGGCAGTATGATTTGAACCATATCTTACTTGAACTGGACATTGAATATCCCTGTCCTGGAACGCAGCATGAGCCCCAAACCTGCATGACCCCCAGATTTAAAAGTGCCAGAAAAAAGGAGTCTTTCAACACCATTTTAGTTTCACGGGACATTGACTATACCTGTCCTGGGCCACAGCATGAGCCCCAAACCTGCATGACCCCCACATTTAAAAAGTGCCGGAAAAAGGGAGTCTTTCAACCACCATTTTAGTTTCACTGGATATTGACTATACCTGTCCTGGGCCAAAAGCATGAGCCCCAAACCTGCATGACCCCCACATTTAAAAAGTCCCGGAAAAAGGAGTCTTTCAACCAACCCATTTTAGTTTCACTGGACATTGACTATACCTGTCCTGGGCCACAGCAGCCCCAGGGCCGGAGTTACGTGGGTGCGGTGAGAGCCCAGGCTGGCGTCCGTCATCTATTAACACGCAGGTTAAAATGCCTGATGAGCAAGCAACGAAAACTGTCGTGCTGAAGCAGAGTGCGGAAGCGGAAGTGTGAGAACTCCACCTTCCTCAGTACACAGTCATACCTCCGTATGAGTGTGGACCAATTTGAGCTTCACTTGGAAATACTGGTGGTTAACGCTCCTTTACACCCAGGTGCCCTTTATCTTGGCATTCTTTTTCTCATTTTACTCAACGTGCTGGAGGAAATGGTCTCTGTACTTTGTTCCGTCCGTCCCTCCATACCCCATGTCCTCTGAATAACCTACATCTGGTCAAGTTTTCCTGTACCTCCCTTGTACAATTCGAGGAATTTTTTTAACAGCTATTTTGTACATGCAAGTTTGTTAGTACTTTAATTCTAGAAAAACACATTTTTAAAATGGGATGGAATCCCACCATGTCTTTGTTTCTCTTTTTTTAAATTGTATTAAATGGGTTGTCTCAATAAAGGGATTGATAGCTATTTTAAAGATCTTGCAAAAAACAAGTCATTTTGCAATATGTGTCCATTAACAGTGTCCTACCTATTCCTGTTTCTGACAGCACCATCACCCTTGAGCCACTCTTGACCATTGTGAAGAACAAATGTCTGTTGAAACAACATTTTTTAGAATAGGACCTGTAGTATAGCTGCATGTAAACAGAAAAAATGCCTCCAAAAATTCAAAGCATGACCCTTGAGCCACTTGGACAATTGTGAAGAACAAATGTCTGTTAGAAACAACTTTTTTAGAAGAGGCCCTGGAGTATAGCTGCATGTCACAGCAAAATGCCCCAAAAATTTCAAAACATGACCCAGGGAGCCACTTTTGACAATTGTGAAAAACAAATGTCTATTAGAAACAACATTTTTTAGAATAGGACTGTTAGTATTGCTGCTTTTCCCAAAGCAGCATGCCCCAAAAAATTTATAAAAATGACTTCTCAGCCACGTTAAAAATTGTGAAGGAGAAATGCCACTTAGAAGCCACATTTCTGTTCCAAAGGACCATGATTTTTGCTGTATCTCACAGCAACATGACCCAAAAAAAAATTATAAATATGACTTTTCAGCCACTGTTAAAAATTGTGAAGAAAATCCCACTTAAAGCCACATTTCAGTTCCAAAGGACCATGATTATTGCTGTTTTCTAAACAGCAACATGACCCCAAAAAATTATAAATATGACTTCTCACTGTTAAAAAATTTGTGAGGCAACATGACCCCAAAACCATTGACAATGTGAAAAATTCTAAAGATGAAGTGAGTAAATGGAATATGGTTTTGTCATGAAACCTTGGTGTCTTTTAGTTTCCTCACAGCAAAACCAGCAAAATGAACTGTTGGGAACTGAGAAAAAAAATTGCAGAAAAGAAATGATCTTTTTAAAAAATAAGTTTTTCAAGAGGACCATTTCTGTTTGGAGGGGAATGTGAAGAAAGACCAGCAACTAATCGGTGACCTCGGCAATTGGGGCCACAACATCATCAGAGACCCATCCTGATTCATCTTGATGAAAGTCAAACGATCCACATTATCTGTGGAAAGCCGATGCGTTTGTCTGTAATGCCCTCCTCCGCTGTGCGAAGGTCCGCTCAGATATGACGCTGGCTGCTGGGCAGACAACACCTCTATGGCGTGGCGAGCCAGCTCGGCCATTCGTCCATTTTGGATTACCCAAAAGTCTATTGGGTCCGGAACACATACAAAAACATCGGTGTTGAGACGCAGATAGTCTTTGCACCATGATCTTAAGGGGGTCTCTGGGTGTTGTATCTGTGGCCTGCATTGCATGCGTTGGTGAGTGGTAAATAAAGATTGCCAGAGGTCACCCATTAGGCTTCTGCCACCTTGCCTCTGCTGCCGCAAATGGCTACTTGGCACTCTATGCTGTCACGTCGCTGGCGTTGTTCCACCGTGACATTTGTAGACTGTGAAGCAGACGCAACAGATGTCTCCCGTTGATAATCAGCAAGGTCTCCATTTCCTGCATTTTACTCTCTATTTGGGTGGGTGGAAGGAAAGTGCTGAGTTTTTTTTTTGTACCGGGGATCCAGGAGGGTGGCACCCAGTAACTGTTGTTCATTTTGATGGCCTTAATGCGAGGATCATGTTGGAGGAAATGGAGCATCCAAGCACTCATGTGAGAGATGGAGCCTTAAGTTCCCAAGCCTCTGGGTTGAGGGGCACTAGCAAACTCATCTGCCTCAAATTCACGCCAACCTTTTTCCCAAGGCAATTTCTAGCTCTTTAGTAATTTCTGGACGACAAGGTTTTCATGACATGTGCCAGCAAGGGATGTGCTCCAGCCACCGATTTTAAGGCGGGCCAGCAGATTTCCCCCGTTATCGCACACCACCTTGCCTGGCAAAAAGGTTCTTGCACCCAGCCAGCACTCGGTCTGGGTTGCGGAGAGCCGTCCACAGCTCCTGACCTGTGTGTGGACGGTCTCCAAGGCAGATTAATTTCAACACGGCCTGGTGTCTCTGGGCACGTGATGCCACCAGAGGACCTTGGGGGAAAGAGCCCTGCACCGAGCCTGAGAGCCACCGTCACCCCCAGAGACATCCACCCAGCTCACCCAGTGAGCTGTCACAGAGATATAGCACTAGTCCATGTGTCGGTGGTGAGATGGACTTTTTCCGGACACAGATGCAGACAACGCACTTGAAATTTAGATGACACTGGCTGGCCAGGGCAGAGACGCTTTTCTGGCAAAGAAATGCCTGCTCGGCATCTGGTATTGGGGGCAGGCGAGGGCCGTGCCGTGGCGGAACACATCTGTGCCCCACCAACGGAAAGGCAACTTTTCCCAAGGCCAAAACCCTGGCAATGCCGACATTCAGGCTTTTGGCTTTGGGATGGTTTGGGTTAAAATGTTTCTTCTGCTCCCAAACCTGGAAGACAAAAAGGCTGGCTGCTAGACTGGCCACTGTACGGGGTGCAGGTCGTCAAACTGGCGGAAGGAGAAGGGGTAGGAAAGGGTTTTCTGGTGGTGCTGGTGGTACTCGGGCGACGATGGAGGCTGAAGCGGAGGCTGATCCCTGATCATTTACTCTGAAAGACATGGGCAGCTGAGGAACGCTTGGTGGTGGCGGAAGGAGGCGGAGACAGAGGGTGTGACAGTGGTTGGAGGCCCGGCGTCGTCTGACCTTTTTTGGCCAAGTTTCCCTCCATTTCAACTCATGCATTCGCTGCATGTGACTAGACATTTTTGGTGGTTGGGTTTAAACCCCTTAAGGTTCTTGCCTCTACTTATGCATTTACAGCAAAGGGGCATATGACATCGCTGGGTGAATCAGAGGCTTGCTCAAAGAAGGCCCAGGCTTGAGAGTCCTGGAACTTTTTGACGGCGATAAGCGAGGAGCGGGGTTTGCGCTGACTGTGGCTGGCGGAATCATATCAGCAGACTTCTGCGACCGCCCTCTCCCTTTTTGTGGCGGGACCCGTATTGACACTACCCCATCGTCTTTTCCCCCTCTCCACTGATGAAGGCTCGCAAGCAAATTCTGCGGAAAAGAAACCTGGGTGGATCCGCAATGTCGTCATCATCATCATCATCAACACAGGTGACTTTGGGCGTCCTGACTTTCTGCATCCAGAAGCTGCGGGCTCCAAGCAAGGGGTACTGCAAGGCGGGGCCGACCACCCGGGATTTTTGCCGATTGACCGTCTTCCTTCACCTCCTCTGATGGCATCAGTAACTTGGCGTCAGAGCAGACTAAATCATCCTCTTGATCTTTTAACATGCCTTCTGACCCCAACCGCATTTTGTCATCAAAGAGGTCTTCAGACAATGGATTATACACAGTGGTGTGTACACGAGATGACATTTGGCTGCTTCATGTTTACCGGATGCTGATGATGCTGATGACGACATTTGTGGCCGGGGACTGGAGGACGAGGAGGTAAGACTGCATGATGCAGGTTGCTTAACCACTGAAGGACAGTATTGGCGACGATGTTCGATACTTAGATTTACAAGGGCCTGACCCAGCGAGAAAGGCCTGACGGTCCTGCAACTGACGATCGCTGGCATGCGTGTTTTTCGCCAGCACTGGAAGGAGCACCTTCTCTCGTACCTCTACCTCCATGTGCTAACCCCCTCTTTGCTCGCTTACCACTGCAATTTCGCTCCATGTTCAAAATATAAAAATTTGAGAAGGTATGGAATAGTTTTTGGGAAAGTCTCTTATTAAAGACGGCAAATCACAGTATTCTCAAATCCTCTAATCAAAACAAAATTTGCTGGATTCATATTTAACTGCAAGGTGTCTATCAACAAATCTGGACTGGGCCCAAAAATAAAAAAACACGTATCTGTTATGTTTTCGTAATTAATCACAGTATTTTTTGCACCTTTCAATTCACCTGTGGTGACTATGAATTGCTGTTTTAAGATTTTTTCGTGGGTGCTGCGTCAATGAACAAAGCTGGGTGCGCAAAAGTCAAAAATCACGTATCTGTTATGTTTTCGTATAAATACACGGTTTTTTTTTGCACCTTTCAATTCACCTGTGGTGACTATAGAAATTTGGCTGTATTAAGATTTACGTGGAATCTGCGTCAATGAACAAAGCTGGGTGCGCAAAAGTCAAAAACATGTATTGTTATGTTTTTGTATAATACACGGTACTTTTGCACCTTTCAATTCACCCGTGGTGAATATAGAATTGCTGTTTTTTAAAATTTACGTGGATGCTGCGTCAATGAACAAAGCTGGGTGCGCAAAAGTCAAAATAAACGTATCTGTTATGTTTTGTATAATACACGTTTTTTTTTGCACCTTTCAATTCACCTGTGGTGACTATAGAATTGCTGTTTTTAAGATTTACTTGGATGCTGCGTCAATGAACAAAGCTGGGTGCGCAAAAGTCAAAAATCACGTATCTGTTATGTTTTCGTATAATACACGGTATTTTTTGCACCTTTTAAGTCACCCGTGGTGACTATAGAATTTTCTGTTTTAAGATTTTTCGTGGAATTGCTCAATGAACAAAGCTGGGTGCGGAAAAGTCAAAAAAACATGTATCTGTTATGTTTTCATATAATACACGGTACTTTTTGCACCTTTCAATTCACCTGTGGTGACTATAGAATTGCTGTTTTAAGATTTACGTGGATGCTGCGTCAATGAACAAAGCTGGGTGCGCAAAAGTCAAAAAACACGTATCTGTTATGTTTTCGTATAATACACGGTATTTTTGCACCTTTCAATTCACCTGTGGTGACTATAGAATTGCTGTTTAAGATTTACGTGGGTGCTGCGTCAATGAACAAAGCGGGTGCGCAAAAGTCAAAAAACCGTATGTTATGTTTTCGATTTTAAAACACGGTATTTTTTGCACCTTTCAATTCACCTGTGGTGACTATAGAATTGCTGTTTTAAGATTTACGTGGAAGCTGCGTCAATGAACAAAGCTGGGTGCAAAAGTCAAAAAACACGTTTCTGTTATTTTTTCGTATAATACACGGTATTTTTTGCACCTTTCAATTCACCTGTGGTGAATATAGAATTGCTGTTTTTTAAAATTTACGTGGGAAACTGCGTCAATGAACAAAGATGGGGCGCAAAAGTCAAAAAAACACTTTTCTGTTATGTTTTCGTATAATACACGGTATTTTTTGCACCTTTCATTTTTCCTGTGGTGACTATAAAATTGATTTTTTAATATTTACGTGGATGCGCGTCAATGAACAAAGCTGGGTGCGCAAAAGTCAAAAAACACGTATCTGTTATGTTTTCGTTTTTAATACACAGTATTTTTTGCACCTTCCACTTCACCGGTGGAGACTATAGAATTGCTGTTTTAAGATTTACGTGGATGCTGCGTCAATGAAAAAAGCTTGGGGGCGCAAAATGCAAAAAACAAGTATATGTTTTGTTTTCGTATAATTCAAGGGTTTTTTTGCACCTTTCAATTCACCTGTGGTGACTTAATATTGCTGTTTTAAGATTACGTGGAAGCTGCGTCAATTGAACAAAGCTGGGTGCGCAAAAGTCAAAAAACACTATCTGTTATGTTTTCGTATAATCACGGTTATTTGTTGCACCTTTCAATTCACCGTGGGACTGTTGAATTGCTGTTTTAAGATTTACGTTGACTGCGTCAATGAACAAAGCTGGATGTGCAAAAGTCAAAAAACACGTATCTGTTATGTTTTTTGTATATATACACGGTATTTTTTTTTCACCTTTCAATTCACCTGTGGTGACTATAGAATTGCTGTTTTAAGATTTCTGGATGCTGCGCAATGAACAAAAACTGGTGCGCAAAAGTCAAAAACAACTATCTGTTATTTTTTTGTATGATTTCACGGTATTTTTGCCATCAAACAACCCATGCTGACTACAAGATTTCCCGGATTGTAATTTAACTGCAAGGTGGATATATCAACACAGGTGGAATGGGTAAAATTGAAAATGAACACCCAAACTGAAATGTATACTATAATAAAAGTGGAGTTTTGCACCTAACAAAGAGACCTGCAGTTACTAGAAAATGATGTTATCCCAATATAAGTTCAGGCTGCCCATATCAGGAAATATTTCAATAGCAAACTGTTTAATAATAAATATATTGCATTGCAATTTATACAATAAGTATTGGTGAACTTTTTCCAGTTTTTTTTATAGTTTGAGCTTGTCTGTGTTCGCCCGCGGGACCCCCCCCTGCTCCCTCGTGACTTTACAGCGGTAGATGCTGCTTTAAAATTCTCTAGCTAATACATAAAATCTTCCAATCTCTATTCTAACTAAATTGGAAGGATCACAGCTAATAGTAGAGGTTTCTCTTTGCAGAAATAGTCTAATTTCGCTGAGCTGTTTGGCCACAGGCAGAGCGCAGTTCCTATTCCTATGAGACGCTGAGAGACACTAAGGCTGAACAGGAAACGCTGTTCTATGTAATACGAGGTCATGTGATTTTTCCTGCCAATCGCAACCATACACATCCCATCATGAGTCGCACACACATCTCACCCTGCTCTATTCTGTAATCTGATTTGCTGGCCGCCCAAAATTACAGGGAAGCGCCGAAAATGGCGCGATCTTAATAGATGATGCACAGATTTTAACCTTAATTATCGCATGATCTGAAAATTTTGATCACCATAAAAACCTTGCCGATTTCAACTTTGTCGATAAAAATCGCTCAACACTAGTTATAGGCTATCCTGAAGAGATGTTTTTTTTGGTTGCTTTTGAATCTGGTGAAAGCGGAGGAGAGTCTGATGTGTTGAGGCAGTGAGTTCCAGAGAATGGGGGAAGCACGAGAGAAATCTTGGAGATAGTTGCGTGAGGAGCTGGTAAGAAGAGAGTTGAGAAGAAGGTCCTGTGAAGAGTGGAGACATGAGGGATGGTATCTAGAGATTAAGGCAGAGATGTATGGAGGAGAGAGGTTATGGAGAGCCTTGTAGGTCATGGTTAGTAGCCTGAACTAGATTCACTGGGCAATGAGTAGCCATTGAAGGGATTGGAAGAGGGAAGAGGCAAAGGAGTAACGAGGAGTGAGGTGGATAAGATGGGCAGCAGAGTTGAGAATGGTTTGAAGGGGAGCAAGAATGCTAGATGGGGGGTCGCAAAGAAGGGTGTTGCAGTAGACTAGGCAGGAGATGACAAGGGCATGGACTAGCATTTTTGTAGTGTCGAAGTTGAGGAATGAGCGGATGTGAGAGATATTTTTCAGGTGGAGGCGGCAGGCAGAGGTAAGGGCTTGAATGTGTGGTTTGAAAGACAGAGAAGAGTTGAAGGTTATCCCAAGGCAGTAGACTTGCGGAACAGGTAAGAGTGTAGAGCCATTGACTGTGATAGAGAGATCAGATGGAGGGATAGAGTGGGATGGTAGAAAAATGATGAATTTGGTTTTCTCCACATTTAGTTTTAGAAGAAGGAAGGAGAAGAAGGAGGCAATGGATGATAGACAGTCTTAGTGTCCTTCATGGAAGGACACGAAGAAGCTTCTGCTGTTCAAAAAAGTTGCAATGTGTCTCGAGTATTCTCACGACCGCCTAGATGTTCCACAATTTTGGAGAAAATGCTTTGAGGACAGATGTGACACGAATGACAGGTTTAGAGCACATAAGTACAATACTCTATTTGGAGGAAAAAGTACACTGCACACCAACACCAAAACCTCACTCCAATTGTGCAGCATTGTGGATAGGACATCATAGTTGGAGACTGCTTTGCTGTCTGGGATTTGGGGAACCTTATGTTCACTGAAGGAAAACGTAATTCCAAAGTGGAATGAAAACTTTTATAGGAAAATATGAGTAGCCATCCATGAACTCAAGATGAAGAGACAATGGCTGATGCACCAGCCAATGACAAAAAGCACACAAGTAAATCAGATAAGAAATGGCAAAAAAAACAAGAATTGTTTCTGTTTGGCCAAATCAGAGTCCTGAGTAGAGATGGGCGAATCGATTCTAACGAAGTGGAATTCGTTTAGAATTTCAGGAAAACTTCGATTCTGAACGAAGTCGAAGTTTGGGGTGATTTGCCGGAACGAAACGTGTTTTTAATTGATAAAATGGCTGCGAGCACATGGCGTTACATGGGGCAAAGAAGTCTGGGAGGAAGAAATGAATAACCTAAATGACATGTGCAGAGATGAAGCCAATCAGAATCCGGTGGGATTCTGTGACGTCACCGCACTATATAAGTCCGGACGCGACGCTGGGAGCTCACACTCCTCTCACTGCTGTGTAGGGAAGCTGCTGCTGCTGCTGCTTGTAATAGCTCTTACCGAAGAACTGATTTTTATACAGCGATTTTTGGGGGGTGTCACAGCTTGTCTCGGAGACTGCTTCTCTTACATTTTGATTTTGTGGGGTATTGGAATTTAAGTCCAGTGTGCTTCCAATGCAGCTGCATATACATTTTAATGCTATCTGTTCAGTTCTTCAGCACATTGAATATCCAAGGGTTATTTAAGCCTGTTGCTGCTGTATTCAGTTAAATAAACAGCGTTTTTACAATCCAAATACCACTTAATTTTGGCTGCTCATTTCTTTTGCAGAATTTAGATCCAAGGGTTAATTAAGCGTTTTTCTGCTGTTGTGGTCACTAAAAGAAATGGTGTTTTTCAATGCCAAAGAAGACATTTTGCCTGTAGCATAATTCATATCCGAAGGTTAATTACGTGTTTTTCTGCTGTTGTGCTCAGTAAAATACACGTCATTGTAACACGCTACATAGCTGGTAATTTGTGGCACCTCATTTCATTTGTGCAATTTAGGCTCTTCACATGCGAGTGGCAGTGGCACAAACATTCCTGGAGCAGGCCCAGGTCGCAGCACAGTAAGGGGACGTCGCAGCAGGGGTCACTCTTTGAGGCCAGAACTGCCAGTGTCATCTAGCGGCCGTGTGTTGACCAGCAACCCAAGGGTTCTTGATTGGTTGACTAGGTCATCCTCTTCCTCCCAGATGACATCTGACAACTAGTGTTGAGCGATTTTTATTGACAAAGTTGAAATCGGCAAGGTTTTTATGGTGATCGAAATTTTCAGATCATGCGATAATTAAGGTTAAAATCTGTGCATCATGTATGAAGAATCGCGCCATTTTCGGCGCTTCCTGTCATTTTGGCGGCCAGCAAATCAGCTTACAGAATAGAGCAGGGTGAGATGTGTGTGCGACGTCATGACTGGGATGTGTATGGTTGCGATTGGTTGGAAAAATCACATGACCTCGTTTTACATAGAACAGCGTTTCCTGATCAGCCTCAGTGTCTGTCAGCGTCTCAGAGCAGAAGGACGTGCGCTCTGCTTGTGTACAAACAGCTCAGCGAAATTATTATATTTCTTCACAGAGAAACCTCTACTATTAGCTGTGATCCTTCCAATTTAGTTAGATTAGAGATTTGAAGATGTTATGTAGTTAGCTAGAGAATTTTAAAGCAGCATCTACCACTGTAAAGTGACGGGGGGAGCGGGGGGGGGGGGCCCGCGGGCGAACACAGACAAGCTCTATAAAGAACACTGGAAAAAGTTCACCAAGACTTAGTGGTAGACATTGCACTGCAATATCTTTATTAATAACAGTTTGCTATTGAAATATTTCCTGGATATTGGGCAGCCTGAACTTATATTGGATACACATCATTTCTAGTAACTGAAGGTCTCTTTGTTAGGTGCAAAACTCCACTTTTATTATCAGTATACATTTCAGATAGGTGTTCATTTTCAATTTAACCCATTCCACTGTGTTATATATCCACCTTGCAGATAAATTAAATCCAGCAATCTGTAGTCAGCACAGATTGTTTGTTGCCAAAAATACCGTGTATCATAACGAAAACATAACAGATACTTGTTTATTGACTTTTGCGCACCCATCTTTGTTCATTGATCAGCATCCATAAATCTTAAAACAGCAATTCTATTTTCACTCGGGGTGAATTGAAAGGTGAAAAAAAAACCCGTGATTATACGAAAACAAAAAACAATACTGTTTTTTTGATTTTTTCGCACCCACTTTGTTCATTACGCGCAGCCACGTAAATCTTAAAACGCAATTCTATAGTCCCCAGTGAATTAAAAAGTCAAAAAATCCCCGTTATTAACAAAACAAACAGTACTGTTTTTTTATTTTGCGCACCCGCTTTGTTCATTGACGCAGCACACGAAATTTTAAAACGAAATTTCAAAGTACCCAGGTGAATTGAAAGGTGAAAAAAAAAACAGTGTATTTTTACAAAACATAACGATACTGTTTTTTGATTTTTTGGCCCCCAGCTTTGTTCATTGACGCAGATCCACGAAATTTTAAAAAGCAATTCATAGTCACACGGTAATTTAAAAAGGGTGCAAAAAAAATACCGGTATTATCGAAAACTAACATATTTTTTTTTTTACTTTTGCGGACCCAGCTTTGTTAAATTGACGCAGCACCACGTAAATTTTAAAACAGCAATTCAAAGTCACCACAGATGAATTGAAAGGTGCAAAAAATACCGTGTATTATACGAAAACATAACAGATACGTGTTTTTTGACTTTTGCGCACCCAGCTTTGTTCATTGACGCAGCATCCACGTAAATCTTAAAACAGCAATTCTATAGTCACCACAGGTGAATTGAAAGGTGCACAAAATACAGTTTATTATATCAAAACATAACAGTTACGTGTTTTTTTGACTTTTGCGCACCCAGCATTGTTCATTGACGCAGCATCTACGTAAATCTTAAAACAGCAATTCTATATTCACCACAGGTGAATTGAAAGGTGCAAAAAATACCGTTTATTATACCAAAACATAACAGATTTTGACTTTTGCCCAGTCCAGATTTGTTGATAGACACCTTGCAGTTAACTTTGAATCCAGCAATTTTGTTTTGATTAGAGGGATTTGAGAATAGCTGTGATTTGCCGTCTTTTAATAAGAGACTTTCCAAAACTATTCCATACCTTCTCAAATTTTTATATTTCTGAACATGGAGCGAAATGCAGGTGGTAAGCGAGCAAAGAGGGGGGTAGCACATGGAGGTAGAGGTACGAGAGAAGGTGCTCCTTCCAGTGCTGGCGACAACACGCATGCCAGCGGATCGTCAGTTGCAGGACCGTCAGGCCTGTCATCGCTGGGTCAGGGCCCTGGGAATCTAAGTAACGAACATCGTCGCCAATCTGTCCTTCAGTGGTTAATGCAACCTGCATCTAGCAGTCTTACCTCCTCGTCCTCCCAGTCACGGCCACAAATGTCGTCATCAGCATCATCAGCATCCGTCCAACATGAAGCAGCCCAAATGTCATCTCGTGTACCCACCACTGTGGATAATCCATTGTCTGAAGACCTCTTTGATGACAAAACGCGGTTGGGGTCAGAAGGCATGTTAAAAGATCAAAATTATGATTTAGTCTGCTCTGACGCCCAGTTACTGATGCCATCAGAGGAGGTGAAGGAAGCCGGTCAATCGGCAAAAATCCCGGGCGGTCGGCAACGCCTTGCAGTGCCCCCTGCTTGTAGCCCGCAGCTTCTGGATGCAGAAAGTCAGGACGACCAAGTCACCTGTGTTGATGATGATGATGATGACGACATTGCGGATCCATCCTGGTCTTTTCCGCAGAATTTGCTTGCGAGCGCTTCATCAGTGGACGAGGAGGAAGACGATGGGGTAGTGTCAGTACGGGTCCCGCCACAAAAAGGGAGAGGGCGGTCGCAGAAGTCCGCTGATATGATTCTGCCAGCCACGTCAGCGCAAACCCCGCTCCTCGCTTATCGCCGTCAAAAAGGTCCAGGACCTCTCAAGCCAGGGCCTTCTTTGAGCAAGCCTCTGATCCCCCAGCGATGTCATATGCCGCCTTTGCCGGAAATCGCTAATAAGTAGAAGGCAAGAACCTTAAGTGGGGTTAACCACCAACCAACATGGTCTCGTCACATGCAGCGAATGCATGAGTTGAAAATGGAGGGAACACTTTGGCCAAAAAAGATCCGAGACCCGACGCCGGGCTCCAACCACTGTCCACACCGGTCTGTCTCTGCCTCCGCCTCCTCTGCCACCACCAAGCGTTCCTCACCTGCCCATGTCCTCGACAGAGTCATGATCAGGGAATCAGCCTCCGCTTCAGCCTCCACCGACGCCCGAGTACCAACAGCCACCAACAAGCCCATCCTAACCACCCCTTCTCCTTCCGCCAGTTTGACGACCTGCACCCGTAACAGCGGCCAGTCGCTAGCAGCCAGCCTCCTGCTTCCAGGTTTGGGAGCAGACAAGAAACACTTTAACCCACAACCATCCCAAAGCCAAAAGCCTGAATGTCGGCATTGCCAGGCTTTTGGCCTTGGAAATGTTGCCTTTCCATCTGGTGGACACAAATGGGTTACCCCTGACGTCATGGCCCCCCTCCCCCCGCCTCGCCTGCTCCAATATCAATGCCGAGCTGGCCTATCTTTGCAGAAAAGCCGTCCCTGCCGTGGCCAGCCCACGTGACATCTAAAATTTCAACTCGTGTCTGCAACTGTGTCCAGAAATCCATATAACCACCGACAACATGGACTAGCAAAATCACGGCCAAGGCGCTATATCTCAGGACAGCTCACAGGGTGAGCTGGGAGGATGTCTCTGGGGTACGTGCTCACATCTCGGCGCACGCGTCTTCAAAAAAACCGCAGGGATGGTGCAGGCATCTTTCCCCCAAGGTCCCTCTGGTGGCATCACGTGCCCAGAGACACCAGTGGGCCGTGTTGAAATTAAACTGTACCTTGAGACCGTCCACCACACAGGTCAGGACTTGGACGGCTCTCCGCAACGAGACGAGCGCTGGCTGGTGACAAAACCTTGGTGCCAGGCAAGTGGGTGCGATAACGGGCGAAATCAGCTGGCCGCCCCTAAAGATCAGTAGGCTGGACACCATCCTGCCTGGCACATTCATAGAACCTTGTCGTTCAGAAATATACCTAAAAGACTACCCTGGTCAGGACATGCCTGCTGAAGAAGGCACAAGGTCTTAGTTCGCACTTCCGCCTTCCGCTGGACCCGCTTCGTCCGCCTGCTGCGTTGCAGCGGTACAGCTCGGCCCACCCCGTCAACCGTCTCATTGTTGACGTGCAACAACAGCTGGAGATTCCACCCTTCCACATGCTCCAGCATTGTGGCACGCACCAAATGACCATTACGCAATACGAAGTGAACATGGCCTGACATAGCAGCTTTACGGACCTCGGGGTGTTGAACCACCGAGAGTGGAGGCAGTGAAAGACTCTGCACCATCCTTCCATTTTGAAGAAGCCACCAAAAGGGTCATGCGGACCGATGCCCTTTGTCCAGCATGAGCATTGTGGTGATCTTAGGTTCTGGAACGAATCGGTTGGACACTCAGAAACATCATCCCCCTCGCCAGCGATTGAGGAGGAGACGGACACAGAGGGCAGACACGGAGCCTTTCACTCCAGTCAAATCCACAAGGCCCGACAGTTTCCTCAATTATATCGGTCTTCATTAGGCCAGTGGTTTCAGTTCCAGAGCAGTGCAAGCGCACCTCAGCACTCAGGAGTGCATCATCTGAGGCAAGTCAAGGCAGTGTTTGAAGCTGTGCCGGAGGAAGCGAGGAGGAGGAGGAGGTATTCCTAGACACCGACGTCCCCTGCCTTGAAAAGAGGTTGTGCGTGAATTTGAGGCAGATAGGACGATTGAGTTTGCTAGTGCCTCAACCACCCAGAGGCCATGGGAACTCAAGGCATCCATCTCTCACATGATTGCTGGATTTTCCATTTTACTCCAACATATACCTCGCATTAAGGCCTCAAAATCGAAAAACATTACTGGTGGCCACTCTCCTGGATCCCCGGTACAAAACAAAACTCAGCACTTTTTCCTTTCCACCCACCCAAATAAGAGTAAAAATGCCGGAAATGGAGACCTTGCTGATTGATGCAACTGAGACATCTGTTGCGTCTGCTTCACTCTCTGCAAATGTCCGGTGGAACAACGCCAGCGACGTGACAGTCAGTAGAAGTGCCAAGTAGCCATAGCGGCAGCAAGCGGCAGCAGCAGCAAGGAGGGCAGAAGCCTAATGGGTGACTTCTGGCAAATCTTATTTACCACCACACCAACGCATGCATAGCAGCCACAGATACAACACCCCAGAGTCCAGCTTAAGATCATGGTGCACCGACTATCTGCGACTCAACACCGATGTTTTTGTATGTGTTCCGGACCCATAGACTTCTAGTAATCCAAAAATGGACGAATGGCCCGAGCTGGCTCCCACGCCCATCAGAGGTGTTGGTCCTTCCACAGCCAGCGTCTAATCTGAGCGGACCTTCACACAGCCGGGAGGTGTCATTACAGACAAACGCATCCGGCTTTCCAAGATAATGTGGATCGTTTGAACTTACATCAAGAGTGAATCAGGCATGGAATCTCTGATATGTTGAATATTTCACATTGTCAATGGTTATTGGGGTCAGTGCCTACACAATTTTAACAGTGGCTGAGAGTCATATTTTATTTTTTTTTTGGGGTTCATGTTGCGTGAATACAGCTATAATCATGTCCTTTGGAACAGAAATTGGTGGCTTCTAAAGTGGCATTTCTCCTTCACAAATTTTAACAGTGGCGAGAAGTCATATTTAATAATTTTTTGGTCATGTTGCTGTGAGATACAGGTAAAAAAAAAAAATAAATCAAGGTCCTTGGAAACAGAAAGTGGCTTCTAAGGAGGCATTTCTCCTCACTAATTTTTAACAGTGTCTGAGAGTCATTTTTAATAATTTTTGGGTCAAGCTGCTTGCAATGCAGCAATACTAACAGGTTCCTATTCTAACAAATGTTGTTTCTAATAGACATTTGTTCTTCACAATTGTCAAAAGTGGCTCAAGGGACATGTTGTGAATTTTTGGGGGCATTTTGCTGTGAGACATGCAGCTATACTACGTCCTATTCTAAAAAAATGTGTTTCTAACAGACATTTGTTCTTCACAAATGTACCAAATGGCTCAAAAGGTCATGCTTTGAAATTTTTGAAGCATTTTTGCTGTGACATAACTATACTACAGGTCCTATATCTAAAAAATGATGTTCAAACAGACTTTTGTTTCTTCACATGGTCAAGAGTGGCTTCAAGGGTGATGGAGCTGTCAGAAACAGGAATAGGTAGACACTGTTAATAGAACACATTTGCAAAGATGACTTGTTTTGCAAGATCTTAACATTAGCTATCAATCCCTATATTGAGACAACCCAATTAATACAATTAAAAAAGCGAAACAAAGACATGGTGGGATTCATCCGATTTTAAAAATGTGTTTTTCTAGAATTAAAGTACTAAAAAACTTGCATTTACAACATACTAGGATAAAAAAATACCTCTGAATTGTACAAGGGACGTACAGGAAAACTTGACCAGATGTAGTTTATTCAGAGACATGAGTATGGAGCACGGATCAAGAACAAAGTACAGAGAGACCATTTCCTCCAGCACGTTGAGTAAAATGAGAAAAACGAATGCCAAGATAAAGGGCACCTGGTGTAACAGGACGCGTTCACCACCAGTATTTTTCCAAGTGAAGCTCAATTGGTCCCACACTCATACTTAGTGTAAATCGCTAACCCAGTATAGACTGTGAACTGAGGAAGCTGGAGATCTCACCCTTCCCGCACTCTGCTTCAGCACGACAGTATTTCGTTGGCTAGCGACTTTCAGTGGCATTTTAACCTGCTTGTTAATAGATGACGGAGCGACAGCCTGGCTCTCACCCAGCACCCACTGAAGAACGCCAGCCCTGGTCATGGCTGTGGCCCAGGACCAGGTATAGTCAATTGACCATTGAAAACTAAAAAGGTGTTGAAGACTCCTTTTTTATTTTTTTTTATTTATTTAATAATTATTTATTTTTTTTTTTTTTTATCTTCTTTTTACTTTTTTTTTTCTTAATTTTTTTTTTTATTTTTTTTTTTTCTTATTTTTTTTTTTTTATTTTTTTTTTTTTTTTTTTTTTTTTTTTTTTTTTTATTTTTTTTTTTTTTTTTTTTTTTTTTTTTTGTTTTTTTATTTTTTTTTTTTTTTTTGTTTTTTTTTTATTTTTTTTTTTTTTTTTGGTTTTTTTTTTTTTTTTTTTTTTTTATCTTTCCGCCACTTTTTAAATGTTGGTGTCCATGCAGGTTGGGGCTCATGCTGTGGCCCAGGACAGGTATAAGTCAATGTTCAGTGAAACTAAAATGGTGGTTAAAAAGACTCCTTTTTTCCGGCAACTTATTAAACAGGGGGTTTAGCAGTTTGAGGCTCATAGCTTGTGGCCCAGGACAGGTATAAGACCAATGTCCATGAAACAAAAATGGGGGTTGAAAGACACCTTTTTGAGGCACATTTTAAATCTGGGGTTATGCAGGTTTGGGCTCTAGCTGTGTCCAGGACAGATAGTCAATGTCCATTAAAAATAAAATGGTGGTTGAAAGACTCTTTTTTCCGGCACTTTTTTTAAATCCGGGATATGCCGTTTGGGGCTCATGCTGTGGCCCCAGGAACAGGTATAGTCTAATGTCCAGTTAACTAAAAAGGGTTGAAAACTCTTTTTCCGACACATTTAAATCGGGGGTTAATGCAAGTTTGGGGCTCTTTTTTGCTGTGGCCCAGGACAGGGTAATAGTCATGTCCAGTGAACAAAATTGGTGTTAAAGAATTCCTTATTCCGGCACTTTTTAATCTGAGGGTGTTATGCAGGTTAGGGGCTCGTGCTGTGGCCCCGGACAGGTATATAGTCAATGTCCATGAAACCTAAAATGGTGGTTTGAAAGACTCCTTATTTTTTTTTTCTTTCCGCAACTTTTTTAAATGTGGGGTCATGCAGGTTTGGGCTCATGCTGTGGCCCGGACAGTAAAGTCAATGTCCAGTTGAAACTAAAATGTGGTTGAAAAGACTTCCTTTCCTGCACAATATTAAACGTGGGGGTCATGCAGGTTTGGTGCTCATCGCTGTGGCCAGGACAGGTAATAGTCAATGTCCATCAACAAAAATGGTGGTTGAAAGACACCTTTTCCGCACTTTTATATGTTGGGGTCATGCAGGTTGGGGCTCATGCTGTGGCCCAGACAGGTATAGTCAATGTCCCAGTAAACTAAAATGGTGTGAAAGACTCCTTTTTTCCGGCACTTTTAAAATCTGGGGGTCATGCAGGTTTGGGGGCTCATGCTGCGTTCCAGACAGGATATTCAATGTCCCATTCAAATAAATGGTGGTTATCAAATTCATACTGCCTTCTGGCCTTTTAATTGTAGTGATGCAGGTTTAAGGGGCCCATGCTGTGGTACAAGACAGGGATAGTGAAATGGTGTGGTGTTTTTTAATTTTTTTCTGTGCTTTTTATAACCTAAGTGTGTTAGCCTAAGGATTGTAATGAGCACGTATCCATTTGACTGTTGTGAGTTAATTCAACGCTTCTCCATCCTGTTTTGGATGTAAGATGAAAGGTGTTGTTGCTCCTCCCATAGACTTTAATGGTCCATCATCGCTCCATACTCGACTGCTCACTAAGAAAACCTTATCGATGTGGCCGACATCGACTATCATCGCCCGATGTCATAGCCAACGTACAACGCTCAACACATACTGACAAACCCCCAGCAAGATTCGGTGGAACGTCAGACACAACCCTTAGTTGGCATGGCCGGAGCAGACACAGCACTCACCTGTCCTCACGCCTCTGTCCCCTCCTGTACCCTCAGCCAGAGATCTACTTATGTGGGTCTTGGCTCGCGCCACTATACAGCGAGGAAATACCAATTAGAGGAGGACAGTCAGCACTACTTGGCTGCGAAGAAATGGTGCCAATATCCCCTGCTTCTTGAATTAGGCGGCAAAGTATAGATTTTGGAGAGTGGCATGGGAGGTCACATTGTGGGGGTCAGTTCTGCATACCAAGACCGGTGAGGAGGACAGCAGTGAAAATCAAACAATAATCGATGATGATTACCCGACCGCACTTGGGAGCTGGGTGAAGCAAGGGCTTCATCATCGTCAGGAGAAGAGGGTGTCAGCTTGCGCATCAGGCAGCGGCGCAGCCAGCAAGGGGGGTGTGTGGCCGTTGAATCAGCAGGGGTAGCAGCAGTGTGAGGTCCGGGAGCCAGCGGCCACGGGTGGAAACCCCCTTCACAGGTCCAAGAAAGTAGCGGCACAGGGGCTCAGTGAGGGCCGCGGCGGTAGTAGTCACTCAGTGCGGAGCGTTGGCGGTAAAATCAGCTACTCAGCGGTGTGGCAGTTCTTTGCTAAGACACCGGGAGGACCGAATTGGGATATGTAAAACCCCCTTGTGGGCAGAAAGTGAAGCGTGGCCAGGGAGCTAACATTGGCACCATGGCAGCAGCAGCGCCCAGTGGCACACATGCCATTGCAGGCAGTCAAGGCTCCACCACCTCTGCAGAAGGGAGCTGTTTCTCTTTGCCATCATCTCCCGGCCCAAGACGTCCTGCACCCGCTACTATGGCGCCAGCAGTCGTTCAACGAGGCGATTGCAAAAAAGACAACAGTATGCGTCCAACCATCCAAAGTTGCAGAAGTGACCGTGCTCCTGCCCCAAGTTGTTGGTACTGCAGTCTCTCCCCTTTCCAAATGGTGGACTTTGCACCGTTCGGGAGAATTAATGGCCTGTGCTGACCGAGGTGGAGAGTTCCAAGCCGTAATTTCTCTTCAAAAAGGCAGTACCAGCCCTTCACAAATATGTAGAACAGAAGGTGGGCCAGTCCTTGAGCTTATCGGTGTGTTCCAAGGTCCACGGTAGCGCGGATGTGTGGAGCTGTAACTACGGTCAGGGCCAGTACATGTCCTTTATGGCCCACTGGGTGAATGTGCTTCCTGCCCAGGCACACCAACAATTTGGACAGGAGACGCCGCTTTCTCCTCCACGTTTTTGAAACTGCTGCTCCTGCGCCAATATCCGCCTCCTCCTCCTCCACCACCCCCACCATCTCAGCCTCCACAAGTACTGCTCCATCATACCACATGTGTAGGGCACAGCAGTGTCACGCAGTTCTACACCTGGCTTGCCTCGGCGAACGAAGCCCACCAGGGGAGGAAACTGGGTCCGCGTCATGCAGCAAGAAATCGATGTGTGGCTTTCTCCGTGCCAACTGCAAATCGGAAAACCCTGGTGGGGGGACAATGGAGGGGAAAATGGTGTTCGCGCTGCACCGAGAAGGGATGGTCCCTGCACCTTGGGATGGCGCACGTGGTTCAAACTGGTTGTGGAAAGGTTCCTGAAGTCTTTCCACCAATCTTCAGGAGATTCTGATAATGGCCCGGAAACTGTGCATGCACTTATCCATTCCTACAAAGCCAGGGGCACCTCCCCGAGTTGCCAGCGGCAGAACGGCCTCCCCCAACACACTCTGATATGCGATATTTCCACCGTTGGAATTCCAGCCTGCACATATTGGACCGACTGTATGAACAGAGAAAGGCCATTAACGTTTTTTTTGATGATCCAGGTGGACAGATGTACTCCCCTGTGTAACTTTGATGTCAGCCAGTGGCAGCTCATGCGTGACACCTGCTGTTTGCTGAGGCCATTCGAGGAGGCCACGTTATTTGTCAGTCACCAGGACTACAGGATGAATAACGTTATTCCACTGCTTCATGTACTGGAACAGATGCAGAAAAATCTGTCTGGGCAGGGGACTGGAGACGTTGGTGACTACATCTCGCAGCCACATGAGTTCCGGTGGGGACTGGACTGGAGGAGGAGGAGGACATTGGAGCAGAAGTATTGTCTGGTGAAATCAGTGGATTTTCTACCCAGGTGACAGGAGAGGAGGAGCAGGAGCAGCTGGAGGCGGTAGATGGAGATGAGGAAGACGAGGCAGATGACCCGCAAGCACCGTGGCAGTATACAGTGGAGATGGAGGCAGGGAGTCCCTTTGGTGTCACTTGTGCAGATGGCCCGCAGCATGCTGATTTGCCTGGCTAGTGACAGCCGAATAGTCAGCATCCGGGAGAGGGATGACTTTGGCTCTCCGCCCTATTGGACCCTCGCTACCGTTCCAAAATGGGAGCCTTTTTCCCAGCTGCTGAGAGGGAGGACAAACTCAAATACTATAGAGAAATCCTCCGCAGTCAGTTGGCCGCTGCCTATGTGCGGCATCGTCCCTCCTCTGACAGGTCTGACCGGGGGGTTCCTCAGCGCTCACGTACTACTGCTGCGGCTGCTGTGGGAAGGTGGGGGGGTCGGAGCAGTACCAGCTCCATCAGCAGCAACCTAAGTCTGAGTCACTGATAGCAGCTTCTTCACCCGCCTAGTGAGGAGGGCATCGCCAGCGCAGCAACAGGACCTGGAGCAGACCCTGAACCAACAGGTGATGGCCTACTTAGACAGCACTCTGCCACCCCAGTTAGAAGATTTTGCTGGGGTTACTGGGCAGCCAACTGGATGTGTGGCCGCAGCTTGCCGAGTTTGCAGTGGAGGAGCTGTACTGCCCGGCCAGTAGTGTGGCATCAGAGCAGGGTGTTCAGTTGCGGAGGGGCCATCGTTACCCAAGGAGAACCGCTTGTCCACGGGAAATGTGGAATGGGTGGGCCTTTGTCAAGTGAATCAGGGGTGGATCGGCCAGGATTTCCACCCCTCCAATGCCTTAGGCGTCAGATTACATCAGCCATGACGCCTCACCCAAACTGTGAGAAATGAGTCTGGGTTCAAACTACCTGCCTCAGCCACTATTCTGATGCTGCCACCCGCCTGATGCCACACATCTGCTGCCAGTTTCTCCATCTGCCACCAACCATCTTTAGCAGGGACTGGTATTGCCACCCACCTCCACACTCTGTCATTGTGCCACTCTCTAATAGGAAAAAGGAAAAATTTGACCCGGTGCACGTGTGGTAAAAAAAAGCCCGAGCTAGAGGCTTTTACTAAAAATAGTTTTTATTCTTAAAAGTGCAACGGAATTACCGATGCAAAATTAAAAACAAAACAGATTAAAACTTGATGCGTTTCGCGCGAGGACCCGCACTTCATCAAAAGTATGAAGCGCGGGTCCTCGCGCGAAATGCGTCAAGTTTTAATCTGTTTTGTTTTTAATTTTTGCATCGGTAACTCCGTTACATTTTTAAGAATAAAAACTATTTTTAGTAAAAGCCTCTAGCTCGGGCTTTTTTTACCACACGTGCGCCATGTCCATTTTTTATTTTTTCCTATTGGCGTCTATCTCCCACCGGACAACGGAGCGGAGCATCAGTGACCAGCGGCTGCCGTACTAAGGGCTACGGAATATAAATAGCACTGTAAACGCATATGAGTGTTGTGCCTCTATACTAAGAGCGCAACATTCTAAGGTGAGAATCCAACTCTTATTCTCCATCTCAATCATTGTTTAACAGTATAACACTATTGTGCGCCTCCTCTTTTTTCTTTTTTCTTGTGCATGTGCCACTCTCTGACCTCATGCTGCTGTTGTTGCTGCTGCAGTCACCTCCAAACCCTGTCATTGTGCCACTCTGTGGCCTACTCCTGTTTTTGCCACCTCCAGAATGTCATTGTGCCACTGTCTGACCTCATGCTGCTGATGTGGCTGCTGCCGTGCGCTCTACACTGTGTCATTGTCCCACTCTGTGGCCTACTCCTGTTTTTGCCACCTCCAGAATGTCATTGTGCCACTCTCTGACCTCATGCTGCTGCTGTGTCTGCTGCTGTCACCTCCACACTGTGACGTGGGAGTGGATCCGCTGGGCCAACGCAAGCGGTGATAGCTAATCCACGCCAGGGAACGGAATCTAAGTAGCCCCCGGTTTTCACCAGAGCCCGCCGCAAAGCGGGATGGACTTGCTGCGGCGTGAGGCTACCAGGTCGTTACCCCTGACGTGACTTGCTTGCGAAGGCAGCCGGGGTACAGCGTGGTACAGAAACGTAATCCGGAGGCGTAGTCGGGGACAGGCAGAAGGTCAGGGCAGGCAGCAGAGGTTCATGGTCAGAGGCAGGCAGACGGTCAGGGCAGGCGGCAAACAGGCAAGGTCAGGAAACGTAAGCAGGCGGACTGGTACACGGGTAATCAGGACGGAACAGCAATACTCTCTAGACACTAGGTAAGCACACCAACAGACTGGCAGGAAGTACTGGGGGCGGATACCTTAAATAGAACCAGCGCCCGATAATGACCAATTATTGGGACACTGGCCCTTTAAATTTAGAGAAGCCGGCGCGCGCGCCTTAAGCGGCGGCCACGCGCACGACGGCCGGGACAGGCAGGAGCGGCGTTCACCGGAGCGCGGCCAGGTAAGAGAGGCGGCGCCGAGGCCGAGCCAGCAGACCCCCGTGACACTCCCCCCCCTTAGGTCTCCCCCTCTTTTTTAGAAACCTAGAGAGGAGGTCAGGAGACAGGTTGGCCTCCGGTTCCCACGACCGCTCCTCCGGCCCGAACCCCTTCCAGTCAATGAGAAAGAACCGCTTCCCCCTCACTGTCTTCTGAGCCAACACCTCCTTGACCTCAAAGATGTTATCAGAGTTGGCCACAGGAGAAGGCGAGACAGGACCACGGGAGAAGCGATTCAGCACCACAGGCTTGAGGAGGGAGACATGGAAGGAGTTCGGGATGCGCAGGGTAGGAGGCAGGCGGAGCTTGTAGGACACCGGGTTTAGACGTTGCAGTACCTCAAAGGGACCCACGTATTTAGGACCTAACTTGTAGCTAGGCACCCTAAAGCGAATATATTTGCTGGATAGCCAAACCTTATCGCCAGGCTCAAATAAGGGCGAAGGCCTACGGTATCTGTCAGCCTGGACTTTAGTGCGAGCAGAAGCCCGTAACAGGGCCTGTCGAGTGAGCTGCCAGAGAGCCTTGATGTCCTTTACTTGGGCATCCACGGCCGGGACATGACACGAGGTAACAAGGGGGAGGGGCGGGCGGGGATGTAACCCAAACACGACAAAAAAGGGGGAGGCCCCCGCGGATCCCGAATCTAAAGAGTTATAAGAAAACTCTGCCCAGGGAAGAAGATCAGACCAATTATCCTGCCGGGCGGACACAAAGTGCCGCAGGTAGGTACCCAGTACCTGGTTAACCCTCTCTACCTGCCCGTTCGTTTGAGGGTGGTATGCGGATGAGAAGTCTAAGCGAACCTGCAATTGACCACACAAAGCCCGCCAAAAATTTTGCAATGAACTGGACTCCCCTGTCAGAGACAATGTGTAACGGGAGACCATGCAGACGAAAAACGTGACTGAAAAAATATTGGGCCAGCTGAGGAGCAGAGGGTAACCCAGGCAGTGGGACAAAGTGAGCCATTTTGGAAAAACGGTCGGTCACGACCCAGATGACCGTGTTTCCAGAAGAGGACGGGAGGTCAGTAATGAAGTCCATGGCTACATGGGTCCAGGGTTTTTCCGGCACAGGGAGAGGCTGAAGAAGGCCCGCGGGTTTGAGACGAGGGACCTTATTCCGGGCACAGGAGGTGCAGGCTAGAACAAAGTCCCTGACATCCTGAGCAAGAGTAGGCCACCAGTAATAGCGGGAGATCAGTTGCAGCGACCTATGGACTCCTGGGTGCCCAGCCGTACGAGAAGCGTGTCCCCACTTCAGGACTCTAGGGCGCAAGGCAGGGCGCACATACGTCTTCCCGGGGGGTAGGCGTTGGAGATCCACGGGGGCGGCCGTGACGAGTCGCTCAGGGGGGACAATGTGCTGGGGAGGAGACTCGAGACCCACCGTATCCGAGGAACGAGAGAGAGCGTCCGCCCTGATGTTTTTCTCGGCCGGCCGAAAATGTAGACGGAAGTCAAAACGGCCAAAGAATAGTGACCACCTGGCCTGCCGGGGGTTCAGGCGTTGAGCCGACTGCAGATACAGGAGGTTCTTGTGGTCTGTGAAGATATCAATAGGGTGGTGAGCCCCCTCCAGCAGGTGACGCCATTCTTCAAGAGCCAGCTTTATGGCCAGTAATTCTCGATCACCTATGGTATAGTTCTTCTCGGCAGGAGAGAATGTTTTGGAGAAATACCCACAGGTACGAAGTTTACCAGAGGAGGATCTCTGCAGAAGGACAGCGCCGGCGCCGACTGAAGAGGCATCTACTTCCAGAATAAACGGACGGTTAGGGTCTGGGCGAGACAGGATCGGAGCTGATGCAAATGCAGCTTTGAGCCGGTTGAAGGCGTCTTGAGCTTCTGGGGGCCAGGACTTGGGATTGGCGTTCTTCCGAGTTAGAGCCACCAAGGGAGCCACAAGTGTAGAGAAGTGGGGAATAAATTGTCTGTAATAATTAGCAAACCCCAAAAAACGTTGAATGGCCCGGAGGCCCACCGGTTGTGGCCATTGCAACACCGCGGAGAGCTTGGAAGGATCCATCTGGAGACCCCTATCAGAGACGATGTACCCTAGGAAGGGTAAGCTGGTACGTTCGAACAGACACTTCTCGGGTTTGGCAAAGAGCTGATGAGTGCGGAGTCGCCTGAGGACCTGGCGGACGTGGTGGCGATGAGTCTCGAGATCTGGGGAGAAGATGAGGATATCGTCCAAGTAGACGATTACACAGACGTAGAGTAGGTCCTGAAAGATTTCATTGACAAAGTTCTGAAATACTGCCGGGGCGTTGCAGAGACCGAAAGGCATAACCAAATACTCGAAATGGCCATCCCGGGTATTAAATGCCGTTTTCCATTCGTCGCCTTCCCTAATGCGGATTAAATTGTAGGCCCCACGAAGATCCAGTTTAGAAAATATTTTCGCCCCACGCAGGCGGTCAAAGAGTTCGGAGATCAAGGGCAACGGGTAGCGTTTTTTTATGGTAATTTTGTTCAGGCCCCGATAATCGATGCAGGGCCGGAGGGACCCGTCTTTTTTCTCCACGAAGAAGAAGCGGGCTCCAGCCGGAGACGAGGACTTCCGGTTGAACCCTTTGCGGAGGTTCTCCTCGATGTACTCAGACATCGCTTTAGTCTCCGGGACGGAGAGAGGGTAAACCCGGCCTCTGGGAGGAGTACAGCCAGATTGCAGGTCAATGGGACAATCATAAGGCCGGTGTGGAGGGAGCGTTTCGGCCGGACTCTCCGAAAAGACATCGGCAAAGTCCCAGTAAGGCGAAGGTAGACCTGGAGGAGGCTTGGCAGGCTTCCGGGAGTCGACTTGAGGAGCGAGTTGTGGCTTGGACAGGCAACGAGAGAGACACGCGGAACCCCAACGCATGACTTCACCTGTGCTCCAATCCAAAGTCGGGGTATGGTCCTGTAGCCAAGGAAGGCCCAAAAGGATCTCCGAGGAGGATCGAGGTAGGACTAAAAGTCTAAACGTCTCCTTGTGAAGAGCCCCAATTTGCAAGAAGAGGGGGGCCGTACGGAAGCGGATAGCGTCCTTAAGGCATTCGCCACTAACCGAGGAGACGAACATAGGTTTCAGCAATGGAGTCACAGGAAGACGAAACCTGGTCACAAGTTCGTGGCTTATGAAGTTTCCTGCTGATCCTGAATCAATAAAGGCGGTGGCCTGGAAGGTGCTGTCCGGAGAAGCACCAATATATACGGGCATGGTCAGACGGGGAGAGGCCGTTCTGACACCTAGGGTTGCCTCTCCTACGAGCCCTAGGTGCGGAAGTTTCCCGGGCGCACCGGACAGTCCCCAATGAAATGGCCAGAACCGCCACAATAGAAGCACAGCTGCTTCAGACGACGCTGAGAACGTTCCTCCTGAGACAGGTGGGCTCTCTCGACCTGCATAGGTTCCTCTTCAGAGACCGTTGAAGGAGGAAGAGGTGACCGCTGTGACGTGGGAGTGGATCCGCTGGGCCAACGCAAGCGGTGATAGCTAAGCCACGCCAGGGAACGGAATCTAAGTAGCCCCCGGTTTTCACCAGAGTCCGCCGCAAAGCGGGATGGACTTGCTGCGGCGTGAGGCTACCAGGTCGTTACCCCTGACGTGACTTGCTTGCGAATGCAGCCGGGGTACAGCGTGGTACAGAAACGTAATCCGGAGACGAAGTCGGGGACAGGCAGAAGGTCAGGGCAGGCAGCAGAGGTTCGTGGTCAGAGGCAGGCAGACGGTCAGGGCAGGCGGCAAACAGGCAAGGTCAGGAAACGTAAGCAGGCGGACTGGTACACGGGTAATCAGGACGGAACAGCAATACTCTCTAGACACTAGGTAAGCACACCAACAGACTGGCAGGTAGTACTGGGGGCGGATACCTTAAATAGAACCAGCGGCCGATAATGACCAATTATTGGGACACTGGCCCTTTAAATGTAGAGAAGCCGGCGCGCGCGCGCCTTAAGTGGCGGCCACGCGCACGACGGCCGGGACAGGCAGGAGTGGCGTTCACCGGAGCGCGGCCGGGTAAGAGAGGCGAGGCCGAGCCAGCAGAGGGGTGGTCGCGGGCCGCCGCGCCGGACCCCCCGCGAGCGGGGGGATGGTCGCTGGGGGCAGCGGAGCCCGTGACCCCCATGACACACACTCTGTCACTTTGCCACTCTGTGGCCTACTGATGTTGTCACCTGAGCCCTCAGCTTGTTTTTTGGTCAGTTTTGCCGTCTTAAGTGCCCAGGGAATTTTATAGTGAAGCGATTCTAAGAGCGGCGGCAGTCATGTGCATGTTATACTAAAACACAACATTGTATGAAGACCAAACCAAGCTCCCTCTGCATATTTAAGCATGGCACAACGTTCTACAGCACCCTGCAGGCTCTGTGCAGCCTGGAAATAGCTGTTTTTAATGTGATTTGTCCTGAAGTAATTCGGACCGACACAAATTTTGTCGTAAAAGTCGGCAAATCGAATTTTTGAGAAATTCGCCCATCTCTAGTCCTGAGTTCAACCCTATTAAGGGCCACAAAAGAACTGAAAACAGCTACTGTGTATGTCTTCACATGAGATCAGCCAAGCATTGTGAGCTAGTATATGTTTCTTGTAACTGCCAAGCTAAACCCCTTCCTAACAGCCAGTCTTAAGAATATGGTTCTTGGTTTTTTTTCTCCTCACCTTCCAAGAGTTATAACTGTTTTATTTTTTCATCTACATAGACATATGAGGGTTTTTTGGACAAGATTTTCTTTTTGATGGCGTCATTGATCGCACCAAAGAATATACTGGAAAACCTAAAAAGTTGGGTTAAATATAAAAAAAAGTACTTGCACCATGTTTGCGGGGATAAATGATGTTCACGCTTCGACATAAATGATATATTATCTGTATTCTGCAGGTTGATACAATCCCAACAATACCAAATATGTAGGGTTTTTGATTTGTTTTGGTACCATAAAAAAATAAAACATTTTGTGTTTTTAAAATTTGCACTGCAGTGCCATTTTCTTCAACAAATAACTTTTTTTTTATCCATCAATGGACCTTAGTGATGGTGCAATTTTTGTGGGCTGAAGTGTATGTTTTATTTTTACCATTTTTGAGATAAATACAACTTTTTGGTCACTTTTTATTCCAATTTTTAGGGGACGTAAATATTAGCATTCAGCATATGGGTAAATAATATTATTTTTTAATAGATTGGACTTTACGAACGCGGTGATACCAATTATCTGTAACTTTGTTTTTATTTGTAAAGTGACAAAGGGGGATGAATTGAATGTTAACATTTTTAATTTATTTTTATAGCTCTAAAGTTTTGTTTTTATTTGTAGTGTAGCATTAAGTCCCCATAGGGTACTTCGCCACTATTTTATAAACAATGCAGAAGGGTTTCTATCTCTTCTTGCATACATGGCAGTAGTATAATGTTGTACCGTGTTAGCCATAGAAAGTAGTAGAAGAGTGAAGAAATCAGGTGATACCTTTTGAGGCTAAGTATATACCGTAGTTATCATCAAAAGGTATCACCTGATTTCTTCACTCTTCTACTGCATACATGGCAGTGATAGAAGCCTTCATAAAGCTTCTAGGCGCCATGTTAACCTTTCGGGACGCCACTATCTTGCCGCTGGGTTGCCGATTGCAGCGATCAAGCTGGCTTCATTCCCTGCCATTGGCCTCCAGGACACCAGCCTACATAGGACCTTACCGACACCAGGACATGCCCCATCTCTGTACAGTTTTCCTGAGCTTTTTAGCAATGACATGTGAGAGTCATATTATTTCTGCACCATCTTCTCTGCAAGGTGGTTAACATTAGGCTTCTCCCTATTCCACCAGCAGCCCATAGGGTAACCTTATTGTACAAAAGTAGTTAGCTGCAAAGACACCAGGTGACAGATCTACTGAATTGCTGAAGGATACTTACCAATCCTCAACCAGCCAAATCCAGGAGAAGGGTTAATCTCATTTTGATGTAGATGTGGGTCCAAGAGGAGGGAACGGCATCTATCGCACATTTTCGGTATCTCCCCCCTGACATGCCCACAAACCCCCCTGATACAATTGAAAATGTCTCTGAAGTTCTCTAGTTAGGTGAGGTTTTAATAAACCTGCTAATTTTGCAATCTAGCTACTAGAGTCTTCTGGAAGAATCGGGGGTAGTGTAACGGCTCCAACCCGGGTGGCTGGAACTGTGCGGGTTGGGCGGATCCTCTGGGCCAACTGCCAGCGCAGATGGTGAACAAAAGCAGTGGGTAGCCGAATTGCAGGTCCGGGTAGCAGGTGCTGGAGCAGAGACAGGGCACTGCAGATGTAGCCGTAGAACGTATGCACAGTCCAGGTGTAACAGGTGAACGGCAGGCACAGTCCAGGATGGCAGCAGAAACTAGGTATGGCAACAGGTATATGCGGCAGCAGGTGTTCAGCAGGAACGATGAACATATAGAAACTGTATAACAGAGTCAGCAGCAGTACAGCAGCTAAGGGGTTAAGCTCTTGTGCTGGAAGACAGCAACAAACTGACGCTGAGCTGAGGGAGGAAGTTCCTTAAAAAGCCAGAGGTTACAGGTCACTGGGCAGGGCCAAGGTACTCTGACTCTTTAAATGTTATGCAGTGCCGCGCGCGTGCCCCTAGAGGGAGCACGTGTGTGCACAGGATGCCAGGAAGCTGGAGGAAGCACAGGTGGTGAGGCCTCAGGAGTGGCAGGAGCCCGGACAGGTGCAGAGAACCAGGGACACCAGGGGATGTCACAGCAGCGGCCGGGACACAGGAGACACGGGCACGCTATCGGTCCGTAGCAGGGGCCGCAGCGTTAACCGTGACAGGTAGTGTTTCTCTCTGGGTTCAGGTCAAAGTCAAATTCAAACTGAATCAGATTGGTCTAATTAATTTTTGGTGAAATTCATAAAAAAAAAAAATAACCCAAACCATAACCCAAACCCTAGAGTAAGGTTAGGTATTTTAACTGGTCAGCAGGGCTTAACCGTTGTCTCTCGTCCTGCAGGAATTGCGCTCTGACATTACTTCCTATCCGATGTCTACCAACACCTTATATCACCGAATACTAATGTGAGTCAGACCAGAAGTGACATCAGAAGGTGTGAGCACTGCAGGACTGACGTAGACAAGGATCAGTAAGCCCTGTAGAACAGTTGAAAAACATGTGCTAATGACCTAAGTTATTCTGAAGAGCAACATTATACATTGAGGCAAGGCTCTGTATACAGCTCCTCTGCGGCGGCAGCAGCAGTGGGAGGTAAGTGAGCCCCATCTCCCTCCCTGCCCCCTCCCGATAGTCCCCTCCTTGATCTCCTCCCGACTCTCTCCTCATGTCCAATGCAGCTGTCCTGGATGCTGGATAAGCTTTCCAGCATCCAGAAAAACTGAGTGGTAGCCTTTCTGGATGCCTACTGTGTAGGATATCACCAAGCTTTCCCCGGTGCTGGATAGACTATCCAGCATCCAGGGGTAGGTCCATGAATATTGGTTCTTTCCCACCCTAAAAATAAGAGCCTACAGCTGCCCCAGAGCGGACCTTCACACTAGAGGGTCCGCTTTTGTTGGTTACTAGTACCCTTGGTGACTTGGGTAATGTTTTGCCAACTCTTTGTGTGGGTCCGATACGGCTTTAAAGAAGGCAAAATCCAATGCTTTATTTACTTTATTATATGAGTAACTCAATGATTACATAAAACTACAAGAAGATAGTGTGATATTGTATATACTTTAGCATAATATAGATTATAAAGGCAAGGCACGCATAATATTGGTTACAAAGGCAAAGCACGCATAATATGGATTACAAATACTTACATCACACCTATATATGGGTCAAAGCTTCATCAGGAATCTTATAAGCATCATCTATTGGCATCAACTGGTAACAACGAGCCAGCGAAGATAGAGAGATAATCCTGAGATCGACACCTTTCACGGGTGCCCCCATATACAGGTCCAAGCTTCACCAGGAATCTTATCAGCTTCATCTATCCGTAACATCAGCTGGGAGAAGCGGCCAGCGAAGATAGATAGATATACCTGGCTTACTACACTGTGGCGGCAAGGCGTCCCTCTATAGCCCACAGGTCCAGCTACTTCTAACTTCGCAGCAAATTTTCTCAGCTTATATCTTACTTGAAACAAATGCCTGCGTAACCAAGTGTTACGCAAGCTGACAGATCAGTACTTTTCCAGTATAAGGCCTCGCTCCTTCGAATGGCCAGTTCTTAAGAGGTTAACCTGGCACTGGAAAAAAAACCATGTCTTGATGCTGAACACCTGGGTTCCCATGATTACTCTCTAACCATGCTGGGTAGTATTATCTCAGTTACAGCGTTCCCAAAACAACGAGGCCCTGATAACAACCCTCTGTGTCAATATGCACTGATTCTCAGTACACATCTACAAGAAGCTAGGAAATTTACAGCTTAAGATCTATTATTCTTAAAGAGATACTGACAATATGGATTCCGGATGGTCAATAAATCTCTTAGAACTACAGGTACTGGGGTAATAGTGACAGGGGGTAAGTGTTAGCATAGTGGTGACAAAAAAAACACCTCTGGCTGACACCAAGCCTGAGCTAGAGTTATGCAGAGGCGCCTGTTAGACACCTCTATTACTAAAACTGGAATGAAATGGTTAAAATAAATAGATGCAATGCTGGTCTGACATAGTCTAACAAATCTGATAGCATTAAACTTTCAGCCCTGCGGCCTAGTGCCAAAACAAGTTTCAACCCTCACTTAACACTCTATCGGCCCATACCTCCCCCCCACTTAACCTATCACCCTATAGAGAGTTTGTACAAAGGTGAGAACAGATATGAGGTGCTAAATAAGCGAGGCGTCTGTGTGGTTAATTCTGCAGAGATATGGCATGGCTGGGAGAAGTCATCATGGCGATTTGGAGTGGATGGAGACATGGAAAAACTCCCATCAGAGAAGACGTCATATGTCAGTTACTAAATGTAACTGTACTGTAATCACGTATATGTTGCAGAGCGCCTGTGTACAACTGGTATCTACCCCCAATTTGTCACTGTATGGCAGGAATATTGGTAGTAGTATAATGATTTATATTCAGGATCAGTATGGCAGTATTATTCAGTCACTAAGTGGTGGTAATATGTGGTCATGGTGTTGTAATATTATTCAATCATTATGTGGTGGTAATATGTGGTCATATTGTTATGGTATTATTTGGTAGTAATATGTGACATGGTATGGTGGTATTATTCACTATGTGGTGGTGATATGTGGTCATGATGTTGTGGTATTATTCAGTCACTATGTGATGGTGATATGTGGTCACGGTGTGGATGTATTATTCAGTTACTATGTGATGGTGATATGTGATCATGGTGTTGTGGTATTAATCAGTCACTATGTGGTGGTGATCTGTGATTATGGTGTTGTGGTATTATTCCATCACTATGGGGTGGTGATATGTGGTCATGGTGTTACTATGTGGTGGTGATATATGGCAGAATTATTCAGTCACTAGACGGTGATGATATGTGTTCATCGTGTTGTTGTATTATTCATTCACTATGTGGTTGTGATACGTGGTCATGGTGTGGTGGTATTATTCGTCCCCATGTGGTGGTGATATGTGGTTATGGTGTTGTGGTATTATTCCATCACTATGTGGTGGTGATATGTGGTCATGGTGTTTCGGCATTATTCAATTACTATTTGGTGGTGGGATGTGGTCAAAGTGTGCTGGTACCATTTAGTAACTATGTATTGTTGAGATGTGGTCATGATGTGGCAGTATTATTTGATCTTTTTAAAGTGGTATCATTGATGATATTAGTCTTGGTTTTGTCAGTAGCATAGCTGTGATATTTGCCTCTGGTATAGCAGTATTATGTGGCCACTGTATGACCATTATATAGAGGTATCATCCACAGAACATTCTCTTTCAGCTATTTGTATGGTTTTATGTATATACGATGCATTACTTTATATAAACCATATTTATAGTCCCCAGTAACGGCGAGTTGTGTTGGCGCTGGTCCACTGGATGGTCATGGCCTTATTTTGTGTGTTTGGCCGTGATTCGAGGTGTGTTCTGGTGCGATGTCATATGTTTGGACGTGGTCAGAGGCGTGATCTGATATGTCATTCTTTGCAATCTCTTAAAGTTGGGAGGTATATTGTCAATATAGGAAGGAAGTTTGAATCTTCAATATGGCTGCCCCCTGGAAGTTTTTTAAAAAACCCCAAAAATATGTAGCTACATTTACAAAGCAGTAAAAACATACTGTGACTCATTAATCAAAACTGCCCTAGTCCAAGTCTGCAGTTCCTCTGGTGCTATTCCTGGTCCAAGTCTGCAGTTCCTCTGACATTCCTTCTGGACCAAGTCTGAAGGTTCTCTGGTGTTCCTCCTGGTCCAAGTCTGCAGGCTCTCAGGTGTTCCTCCTGGTCCAAGTCTGCAGTTCCTCTGGCATTCCTCCTGGACCAAGTCTGAAGGTTCTCTGGTGTTCCTCCTGGTCCAAGTCTGCAGGCTCTTTGGTATTCCCCATGGTCCAAGTCTGCAGGCTCTCTAGTGTTCCTCCTGGTCCAAGTCTGCAGTTCCTCTGGCATTCCTCCCGGTCCAAGTCTGCAGGCTCTCTGGTATTCCCATGGTCCAAGACTGCAGGCTCTCTAGTGTTCCTCCTGGTCCAAGTCTGCTGTTCCTCTGGCATTCCTCCTAGTCCAAGTCTGCAGGTTCTCTGGTGTTCCTCTTGTTACAAGTCAGTACATTTGTTTCTGCTTGAACTGTTTGTGCCTTATGTCCTTCATGGCCCCTAGGATCCACCCTCTCCCCTAAAAACATTTCAGGGACTGTCTTCGCGTTTTTCCTGTATGTTTCAGTGTGCCGCAATAAAGTTCTTATTGAAATGTAACAATCGCCTTTTATCACTGCCAAGGATTACACGTCAGGATATTTTCAATAGGAAATGTCCGACATGTGAACATACCTTAAGGACGGGCTGTCAGAAACACAAGATTTGGCACACCTTTTTAAATATTTGAGACTTCCCTTTAAGTCCTATGCAAATGAGTAAAGAATTAAGCGGAATCCTCATTATTCTATTGGTAATGTTGTATCATGTAGCATTAATAATACATGAGACGGATCCACCCACTGTCTCCCGCTTTTAAAGGACAAGTTTTCACTTGCTAGTCAAACAGTTATGATGTAAAGGAGTTTCATTAAATCATAAGTACCTTAACCTTTTCTTGAAAGAACCTCAGGATTTAAAGATTTATAAAGAAATTTTGCCTGAACTGGAAAATGACTCATATTTGACAAGTATCGGAATGATAATGCTGATTTCAATAGGCATTCTAAGAGCATGCGGCTCTCTGGAGAGTAATACGCCGATGGTAGACCCTTTGCATTTTGATTTGGAACTTTCTTTCTAAAGCTTTTAACGTGCTCCTGACTGCCAGACTGCGGCACAGTTACACTGATAGGAGCAGGCAAAAGAAAGCCTGCAAAAAAGAGCAACTTTTATAATTGTCGACAGTGAACCCAGAAAAGCCACATCAATCTGACACATCCCGGAAAACATCTAAAACAGCTTGTGTTTAATCAGTTTTGTGTCTATTCAATGGAAATTCATTAAGCCCTATCTAGTTTCTAGATATATCCTGCATATTTCACTGACAAGCCCCCCCCTCTCCCAGACACTATGTAATAATGAATAGTTAATGTATAATGTACTCATGTGATGAAGACGCTTTGAAAAGGTGGCTTAAAACACAGGATGCATAATTAATGAATGCAATTAAAGGGAAAAGTAGTAATTATCAATTTTCACTATAGTCAGTCTCTTTAAGAAGTGCATTAAGGGTGATCATTACTGTAATTTTATATGTATTCCTTGTTAAATACTGGTATCAGCATAGTCCAAAAATCATGAAAAATGTCAAATATGTTATTTTAAATGTCTATCTTTCTGTCTATATCTATCTATCTATCTATCTCATATCTATCTATCTAATTTAGATATCCATATTTATCTATATATCTCTATCTATCTTCTATCCATCTATCTATCCATATATATCTCATAACTATCTACCTATCTCATTATCTATCTCATTATCTATCTATCTTATTATCTATCTATCTATCTATCTATCTATCTATCTTCTATCCATCTATCTATCCATATATATCTCATAACTATCTACCTATCTCATTATCTATCTATCTATCTATCTATCTATCTATCTATCAATATTAGTGCATCTAAAAAAATTAGAATATCACTGAAAGGATAATTGATATCAATAATTTAAATCAAATAGAGAAACCCATATATTGTATAGGCTCATTACAGAATGAATTACAAGGTTTAATAGAATACATATGTGAGCACTATAACAAATAAAAAGATTTTCCTGGAGAATACCTTTCATTTTGAATGATATTCTATTTTTTTTAGTTGCACTAGTATGTCATATCTATCTATCTATCTATCTATCTATCTATCTATCTATCTATCTATATATCATATCTATCCATATCTATCTATCTATCTATCTATCTATCTATCTATCTATCTATCTATCTATCTATCCATATATATCTCATATCTATCTACCTTTCTTATTATCTATACCTACATCTATCTATCTATCTATCTATCTATCTATCTATCTATCCAAAAAAAACAACAAAAAAAATGAAACAAGTACACTGGTGCACACTGTAGTGGATGAAATGCAAAAAGCATATTTTCAACTGCATTACTGCTATTTTTACAATATAGATAAAGTTAAAGGGAATATGTCACCAAAAATGAAATATTGTTTAACTCATGTTTTTAAGAATTTTGTATGTGTTTTTTTTTTAAACATTTTCATATCACTGTCAATATTTTTCTAAAACTTCTAAAATGCTGTAGTTTTCACTTTGGCCACTAAGCCTAATAATTGTCTGACACTTCCTATTCTGTAGAGAAAACTTTTCAGCAGTCTCCTCATTATCAGCACAGGCAGGATTTCACTGAAAGGTGACAGCAATGTGCATAGATAACACAGGACCCACCAGTCACAATAGGAGTCACTGCTCCTCCTCTCCTCCCTGCACATTGACTTCTTCCCAGGTCATAGAGCCTAGAAAACTCTCCTACAGAAGTCAATGGGTCTGCTCCTGTTCACAGGCTCCTATGTCCATGTAGCTGCTGTAAAGTATCTCGTCAAATGCTGTTAAAAACAGCTCAGACAAGATGGCCCCATAATCAGATACAAAAAAAACAGAATAAAAAAATCTACAGTCAGAAGATAAAAATGGCTAAGAAGGAGAATATGTATCAGTATCTCATTTTAAATAGTAAAACAATAAATTTTTTGGGAAAGCATTTCTGCTACTTTGATCAAAACTGTAATAAGCCCACCTGCCATCATGAAATGTGGAGGTCTGAACAGGCACGAGAGTAGGTTCCTATCTGTATTGAGGTCACCTTACCAATGGCAGGTGGGCTTATTACAGTTTTGATCAATAATGTACACTGAGAACCTCACATTTTTTTCATGTATTCTAAGCAGAAATGCTTTTCCAATAATTCCTATGTTCTTCTTGACTGTTTTTTAGTGCTAGTAGAGTGCTACTGATATTGGATTATAGATAGATAGATAGATAGATAGATAGATAGATAGATAGATAGATAGATAGATAGATAGATAGATAGATAGATAGATAGAAAAGGAGGTGCAAGTAGGTATGGAGTGGGATGATTTTTCCACTGGAGGGAAGGCGCTTTATGCCATATTTGTCTAGGGCACCAGAATACCTTGTCCCAGTCCTGATAATGTGCACTAAAAGCCTTAAAGCGGTTGTCTCACTACAAAGATTAGCTTTAAACATGTAGGGAACAGTAACTGAATAGCATTTCCAAATATATTGCTTTATTTGTTTGGCTTTGTTGAGGGAATAAGAAAGATGGTATCAGCTCTGAGTGCACACGGGTTTCTATGGTTACGTCCTACTCTCCCTTTTTCGCTCTGCTTTGTCTTATCTGATGGGAGGGATGACGTCTCCTTTGTTTGTTTACTTTGAGCTCGGAAGCTCTCTACACTTAAATATAAGATCTCCTGCTCTATGTCAGTGCAATTATAAGAGCTGTGAATGTGGAGCTGATATGCAAATCACTGTTATAGAACCACACACAGCCTGACCAGAAAGAGACAGGAAGCGTGATCTAAACCTGATTTTGGCTCAGTAAAACATTGTGGTGAGACTACTCCTTTAAAGGGTATCTGTCATTAATATATTGTTTTACTATTTAAAATGAGATACTGATACATATTCTCCTTCTTAGCAATTTTTATCTTCTGACTGGAGAGATACTTTACCGTAGCTTCTAGCACATAGGAGCCTGTGAACAGGAGCAGACCCATTGATTTCTATAGGAGAGTTTTCTAGGCTCTGTGACCTGGGTAGAAGTCAGTGTTCAGGGAGAGAGGGAGCTGTAACATCTCCTATTGTGACTGGTGGGTCCTGTGTTATCTATATACATTGGTGTCACTTTGGCTTTTGTAGTCCGCCCACCTGCACAGGTCTTTAAATCAATGCACAGTAGCTTGTTACTGGAATCTACTCTTCCTGAAATATGGAGGTTTGAACAGGCACCAAAAGTGGTAACGATAGAGTAGGTTCCCACCTGTATTGAGGTTGCCTTGATGTCGGCAGGTGGGCTTATACAGTTTTGATAAAAAATGTACACTAAAAAAATTTTCATGTATTCTAAGTAGCAGAAATGCTTTTCCAAAAATTCCTATGTTCTTTTTGATTCTTTTTTTTTGTGTTAGTAGAGCTGCTGATATTGGATTGCGTTTGCATTTTACTGCCACACCAGCGTGCACCTATGCTAATTTTTTTTTACTTTTTGGATATGCAGACCAAACATTGATTTTCTTTCTATATATCTCTATCTATCTATTACTTATCTATCTATCTATCTATCTATCTATCTATCTATCTATATATCATCTATCTATATCTATCTATCTATATATACACATAAATATTTATATTAATATATATATATATATATATGTATATATATACTAGTGCATCTCAAAAACATTAGAATGTCACTGAAAGGATAATTGATATCATAGCAACCAATCAGAGAGCCCCTTTCATTTTTCCAGAGCACTATATGAAATGAAAGGGGCGCTCTGATTGGTTGCTATGGGCTCTGACTGGTTGCTATGGACTCTGATTGGTTGCTATGGGCTCTGACTGGTTGCTATGGGCAACAAAGTGAGTTTTAGACCTAGACAGTTTTCATACATGGGACATTATACACCAACATTGGTATCAGCTTCCCCACCATTGGGAGTTACACCAACTCCTACCCTTAGGACACATCCACTGGAATCCCTTTTGATATACGTATTGGAGATTCCGGTACCTTTTGATATTCTGTGAAGATCAGAAATATTTTTTTTGTGTTTCTTGTTTTCTTCTCTCTTTTTTCTTTATTTATTATTGTCTTGTGAGTTAGGTGCTCTGTATATGTTTTATTCTGATATTTATTATTTTTGTAGATGGATATTATGGTTTTTACCCACTGAGGAGTCCCTGGAATGGGACGAAACGCGTTTGGGTTGTTCTTGGCGCTACACCTTGGCGCAGATAAGTACTGAGTTTGATTATACCCTACTTTATGTCATCGCTTTTTGCATGTTCTAGTGGGGTGTTTTTGACGCTATACCTCAGCATAGAAGGCATTGGCTTCTGATATACCCTACTTTATGCCATCGGTTTTCACATGACCTGTAGGGTTGCTTTTGTCACCTAGTGCCAATAGGGGTGTTATACCTTCATCTTGTGGCACCGAATACTATTAGTGTCGCCTTTTCACATAGCCCTTTTTGGTGGTACGGCTCAATGTGTATTCAGCTCTGTCTGTCCCTCTTGTCCCAGCAACTGGGGTTCTGTCGTCTGACTGGATATTGAGGGCGTTATTGTGTATAGGGGACAGTCTAGGAGTTAGCTTAGGGGTCGCCCTTATCGGGGAGGTTTCTCCTTTTTGTGAGGTACTTGAGGGTGTACAGTTTAGGGGACAGTGTAGGTGTTTTTGTCCCTCCTATTTCAGGTGGTCCTTTTTATTGTTGTTTTCTTAATTATTACTATTAAAAGGTATGTTTTAAAGAATAGATTCTTGTTTGGTAATTTGTGACTCTTCTATTCTGATTATTTATATTCATGGGAATTACTCTGTGATAGTTTTCATACATGCCCTAAATGTTAATGGGCAGACTAGACTGATCTACTGGCATTGCCCTAATCAATAGTGTGAACAATAAATTTGTAAAAAAAAAAATAAAATGTGGTATCACATATAAGCACTGTGTAGCTTAACTCCCAGTCAGACATTTTGACCACATGCGTTTGGTATTTGATAGGAATTTCCCTTGACAATAATATGATCAAAAGGTTTTGTGCTGCTGAGAGGCTTTCTGATCGGCTGCAATCTGCGCGGCATCCTGGCAGTAGGTGTTCAGGTTTCCCTGCAGCGTCACCGCAGGGAGCACTAAGTATTACACATTGTCCATATGTAAATCAGTGTAATGTGGGACATGACAGGTCCTCCAAAGCCAAAGATGCTCTTTGTAGCTGCTTACTTCTGTGGACAAAAGATGAGGCTATTGAATTTAGAATTACATAATACAGACAGTCCCCGGGTTAAGAACGGGATAGGCCGGGGCCTGACGCGGGGGGCGCAGCCCTAGAGGGAGGCCCCACATGACACCGGGCGCGCCGGCAGTGGTGCGAGGTCGGGGTGAGCTAAGCGCGCAGGCAGGTTTGAGGGCCGCAGATAAGGGCCGCGTCCCCCACGCTTCATGACGGCAGTTAGTGGAGGAATTTTCAAGACCTGTACCACCAATGTCTTGCTCTGTGAGAAAATGACCAATGTGGAGCTGTGAGGAGCTGCTGGCCAGCGCAGGGCAGGCCAGCAGGGGAACGGGCCCAGCCTGGCTTCATGACAAGCTAACGGGGAGCACTGGGGGGGGGGGGGTGGGAGTTATAGGCGACCGATATTAAGGCTAGCTGCAGCGTAGCGCCACTAGCCACTCCATGTAGAGGGCTCTGCACCGTGGGCTTTAACTCCATGGCGCGGGACACGCCCTCCGAGCGCCTTAGCCCAGACGTAACCCCGCTGGTCACGCGGACGTGGGTAGTTCCTATCCCGGTACCAGATCCCGCGCGAGTGTTTCGACCAGTCTGGGAGATTTGGGTTGATCCGGTGCAAAATGCGCCGCACTCACATAGGATTGGTGCCGCCCACAGAAGAGGCCGGTTGTGGGTGTATGAGACACGGCGGCAGTGTACAGATAGGCCGACTGGGAATCCCGAACGTTACCGTTATACATCCGACCACACCTGGTACAGTTGTGAAGGTGGGGGGGGGATGTCTTTCCGGAATTGCGAATAAAAAACGCAGATAGAGGGGGGCAGTGTTTTAGCTTCGCTTATTCGGATTAAAGTTGCTGTACTGTATTAATATTTCATTTACAGGGCGATTCCTTGATTTGATCTAACGCACATTCATGTCGACATCTGGGTGGCCCAGAGAGCGTCACTGCGTGATGAATGGGTCGACAGCTTGTGTATCACCGTAATGAGGTCGCAACTAAACGCTTGATTGGAAAGCGTGGGATGGTTTGGCGTCAAGTATCCTGTTTTGGACTTTCAGTGTCTCGTGGCTGGTACGCCCACCCGATAATGTGGTCTTCCCACCATTGGGGGTAACGATCTGGGGATTGCGACCATATGCGGGAGTTGATCACGGACATCGACATTGATTTGTTACGTTTGTGGTCGGAAGTACCCTAGGATGACGAGGTGTTGGTCGGATATAGAACCCTAGGCGGGGCGTGGGGCACGCGGAATCTCTCCCGGTGCATTACCGGCAAAATCAAGGTGAATAGGGCTTAGGCTTCATTTGTGGTTAGGAATGGGGGGTTTGTGTGACGGCATAGGGAGTTAGAGATCGGGGAAGGAAGTTTTGGCGTCGGGAAAGAGATCACCTGAATAGCCATCGCTTGGATCTATGTTACTCTAGGCCTTCGTGATGGAATCGACGATGAGTCCTTGGGCGGTGGGGGCGTCCGCTCGTACGGTGGTCACGTTGCGCTAGCTGTGGCGTGTTTTTTGGGGTCCTTGGCGGATGAGTGCACATTAGGGGGGAGTCAGGCTCCGCTTTGGCTCCCATTTGTTGAGAACCAGGCGTGGCCGTAACGAGTGGTCTCCACAAGGGCATAGTCCCTGGGAGCGCAAGAAAGGATAGCCGCCCGAGTGCTTTTGGTAGCCCTGAAGCCGGGTGTGACGGTTGGGTGCAATGGCTGAGAGAGAGGGAGGAGGTAGATTTCGCCAGTCCATGGTTGGGTTGGGAAATCAATAGCACCAAGACCTCAGCCCCAAGTTTAGTTAGGAGAATTGTCAGATAGGCTTTTGGGGTAAGGATACTGGAAAATGGGTATTTTACGGTTCTTTAGATACCCATTGTTATTTGTAAGGTATTTCTGATTCCTGTAAGTTATAAAAATGGCTGCTGTGGACCAGTTTATATCCAACCCGTGTCTCAGTGTCTTCTACACGGTACAGGGAAGTCAAGTGGGTGTGGTAATTTTGGTCCATAGTATAGCCAGAGCTCGGCGCTTGCCTAGGGTCAAGGGCCTGTAGGTTTGTTACCTAAGTTTGAATTTGTACGAAATCCAGAACAGACTATTTATTACATGTACTCCAGTACAAAAGATTTTTTTTATATTAGTTTCTGGATATAGCAGGCAGGGTTTTTATTACATCATTTTGATGTCTGTGCCTCTGTTCAAAAGATCTCATTTTCACCTCATGTACTGTTGTGGCATGCTGGAACTTGTCATTCCACAGCTACTCTTTTCTGTGAGACATGTGAACTGCAAGTGCCAGCATGCTCCCCCCCCCAAAAATAAAGTCCCCCCCCCCTCCATTTGTAACTAGGGGACAGATGTAAATTGGAACAGTGTAAGTCGGGGACTGTCTGTACTACATATAAAATGTATATCCTTATTAATACAGAAAACAAAGAATTTACTGTCTCTATCATATTCCATTCAGTCATTTATTAGCTTTTAAACTTAGAAACAAGACGGAGATGGCAGGTAGGCAGTGGAAGGACACCTACCTCCAGGCTCGGACTGGCCCACAGGGGAATAGGGGAAACCCCCGTATTTTTAACTGCATACAGAGGCAAAAAAAGCACAGAAAGAGATGCAAAAAGAAAGATGCAGAGTATAGGAGGCAGGTACAGTCATTTACAGTAGCTGCAGGGTGAACCCCTAAAATAAACTCCACCGGTGTGCCCAGAAACAGCTCAACTGGTGGCCCCTAGAATCAACTCCACCTGTGGCCCCTGGGCACCCGAGTCCGACACTGCCTACCTCTGCGTTCCAGTAAGTTGGTACAAAGATGAGGAGCAGGATCCCTATCCATACCCAATGTATATCTGTTACCTTAATTAATGTAGGGACAGGTCACCCCTCTCACCTCCCAATTGGCTCCCCTGCATCACCGTCTTACTGCCTCTATTATACTATGCCAGGGGCCAGATGCAAATGTTTCATAATTTCATAGTTTCATAGTTTGTAAGGCTAAAAAAAGACAAAGTCGCCATCTAGTTCAGCCTGTTTGTAGCTAAGTGTTGATCCAGAGAAGGCAAAAACCCCCAATGAGGTCGAAGCCAATTGTTCCTCATTTTTAAGGAAAAATTCCTTCCTGACTCCACTCTGGCAATCAGAAGAACTCCCTGGAACAATGACCCCTCCCTGAATCCCTAGTTCCACTGTAACTTGTTATATTAATACCTTCCAAAATGCATCCAAACCCTTTATTGAACTCGGTAATTGAATCACCATGATGACAAAGGTTCCTCTGGCAGAGAATGCCATAGTCTCACTGCTCGTACAGTAAAAATCCCATCTATGTTTAGTAGAGGCAATTATGGGAAAGGAGCTGGAAAGCTCACTGCGCCTCTAATAGAGTTGTAACAAAATCCTCAATTTACTATCTGATTCCACCTGAATCTTTGAGAGTAGTGGGCTAAAAGGCAAACCAAAACACTACACACCTTAACTGGAGCCTCGCATAAGGAATATGTCCCCTCCTCATATGTTTAATGTATGAAACTTCCGTTCCCAAGACTATAGGAATGCCACTCCTTGTACATAGATACAGTCCTGTGTAAAAAAAAATCTTGAGAGATCTCTATCTTGTACCTTCATAATGTATTTAAACATATTTATTATGTCCCCCCGAAGCCTTCTTTCTCTAAACTAATAACCCAAAACTTGTCTAATCTTTCAGTGTACTAAAGTCCACCCAGTCCCCTTTTATTAATTTTGTTGCCCGCCTTTTGTTACCTTTCAAGCTCACAATGTCTTTCCTGTGGCCACTGGTGCCCAAACCTATACAACAATATTCCATGTGTGGTCTAACCAGTGACTTGTATAATGGAGAATAATGTATCTCAATCATGTGCATCTATGCCCTTTTAATGCACCCCATGATCCTATTGCCAATAGGCCTGCTGCTGCCTGACACTGGCTGCTACAATATAAGAAAACTGACCCCACCAGGATTCCCAAGACCTTCTCCATGTCACTTTTACCCAGTGTTTTTCCATAGGGGGGACTGTAGTTGTATGCTGTTCTGCAAGTGTTACAAAATATTGTGTAAGTGATTGCACCCCCCTAGTGGTCAAGTACCCTCAGAAGACAAATAAAAAAAAAAAAAAAAACATTTAAAAAGTAAAAATAAAATATTAAAAGTTGAAAACACTTCAACTTTCCCTATTTTACAAGGTAATAAAGAAAAACAATAAAATAAATTTCACATACCTTGTATTGTCGCCTCTGTAAAAGTCTGATTTATTAATGCTGCATAGAACTTTATTTACTTTACATGACGAGCGCCATAAAAAGTATCCAGCGCCAAAAGGGTTTTTTTGGCCACTTTGTCTCCCCAAAAATTGGAATCCAAAGTGATCAAATAGTTTTGAAAAATCATTGGAACTGAACAGACCTAGAATTACTGCCCAGTAGATGGCGCAATGGTGTTTGTTTCCCATTACACCTAGCTGGGGCGGGTACAGCTGAAAGCGCCATCGGCCCTATTTGCCTGGGGTCCCAAAATGCCTTGTCTGGACCCTGCTTAGGAGAATTAATAAACCCAGAAAGAGACACCACTAAGTAAGAGCAAAATGCAGGAAGACTCAAGAGCGAAGATTTACCTGCAATTTCCTTTGTTTTTATTTAAAGGGGTTATAACCTTTACCTGTGCAGCATGTGGTGTGTGCAGTGTGGGCAAAAATCCGATGTGCTATTATATTCACACACACAAGAGCGGATTCTAAGTAGTTAATATATAAGAGGATAAGAAATACATGCTCTGTATTACAGCAAACCATAGAAATAGATATATTTAAAGGTGGCCAGTAATCCCTATGAAAGTCTCCACTCCCAGTGCGGATTACAACACGTAATTTTCCACACCCACGTGGACGTTGTAAAGACTGCAAGGTGGTTAAACCGTTCTGCGTGTGACCATCACAGATCATAAGCAGGTCAGTCTGGGTTTTACAACTGTGGATTATTAACCAAAGATATTGTGTGCAAACATAAAAAAAATGTATGGATATGTATGTGCAGTATATGTCTATCTATCTCATATCTCTCTCTCTCTCATCTCTCTCTCTATCTCTCTCTCATATCTCTCTCTCTCTCTACCTCTCTCTCATATCTCTCTCTCTCATATCTCTCTCTCTCATATCTCTCTCTATCTATCTATCTCTCTCTCTACCTATCCATCCATCTATCTATCTATCTATCTATCTATCTATCTATCTATCTATCAAGCATCTAATCCCAATATCAATCTATTCATTTCTGTATATCATCTATGATATTATCCACATTGGTATTTTCATATGATCTTTCAATGTGTTTGTGATTCAATAATGTAAATATCCACTCTAAAAATCTATTTATCTATCTATCCATTATGTATATATATGATCTATTAATCTATCTGACAATCTATGTCTATGATCTAATAATGTATCTATTCCTTTATGTATACATGTACATAGGATCTATGTATTTAGTGCTCTATTATCTATCTATTTTTCAATCATCTATGAAATTATCTACATCTATATTTTACTGTGATCTATCAATTTATTAATAAAAAAATTTAAATGTCTATCTATCTATCCATCTATCTATCTATCTATCTCATATCTATCTATCTATCTCATATCTATCTATTCATATCTATCTCATATCTATCTCCTATCAATCTATCTCATATCTACAATCTCTAGTCGCACTCTACTATCATATCCATCTATCTATCTCGTCTCATATCTATCTATCTATCTATCTATCTATCTCATATCTATCTATCTCATATCTATCTATCTCATATCTATCTATCTATCTATCTATCTATCTATCTATCTATCTATCTATCTATCTATCTATCTATCTCTTATCTATCTCCTGTCTGTCTGTCTAACTAACTATCTATCTATCTATCTATCTATCTAATCTAGTATCTATCTATCTATTTATCTATCTATCCATCAATTTAAAATACATCCTACACTGAGATACTAGTTGCAAACAAAATCAGCTCTGTGGTGCCTGCAACCTGTTTCCTTAGAAGATTTGCCCTCAAATAATCTGTCATAAAAATAATCTATGCTTGATAGTAGACCTTTAAATAATATAGTTTGACACTTATTATTTAATTCCACTGTACAAGGGTCAAATATTGCTGCCACATTATAACCACATATTACTACCGTTTAGTGTCTGGAAAATGCCAGCGTATTGTGACTGAATAAAACAGAGTGCACAATATTATACAATAGCAATATTACCGCAACACAGTGACCCTAGAGTGAGAGATATCAGCAGTACATACACGCATGCATACAAAAAGGAATACAGTTACAGGCTTATGGCCATCTCTGACCACTTTTTATTTACAATGAACTATTAGAAAAAAAACATGAATTTCCTTTTCCTGTAACATTTTCTACCCTTTGTTTTCTGCAGCTTGCAGGTACCATATATATAATCCAATTGGAGCTGCTGATTCCAGCCTCTCCCATGACCTATCTCTCACTCCCAATGAAAGTGAATATAAAATGAAATAAAAAGCAAACAAAAGACAAACAAAATAAAAATGAGTAAAACAGTTCACCAAGACTTAGTGTAGACATGGTAGTGGAATATCTTTATTATTAACAGTTTGCTATAGAAAAATATATTCCTGGATCTTGGGCAGCCTGAACTTATATTGGATACTCATCATTTCTATAACAGCATGGTCTCTTTGTTAGCTAGCAACACACCACTTTTATTACTAGTAAACATTTCAGCTAAGTGTTCGTTTTAAATTTTACCCATTACAACCTTGACTGTTGATATATCCACCTTGCAGTTAAATTAACACTCCAGCAATCTTGTAGTCAGCACAGTGTTTGTTGCCAAAAATACCGTATATATCGTACGAAAACAATCACAGTACGATGTTTTTATTGCCTTTTTTGCGCACCCATCAATTGTTCATTGACGCAGCATCTACGTAAATCTAAAAACAGCAATTCTATATTACACCACAGGTGGAATAGAAAGGTGCAAAAAAAATCGTATATTAACCAAAACATAACTGTTAGTGTTTATTTATTTGGACATTTGCGCACCCACAATTGTTCATTAGAAACGCCGCATCTACGTAACTCTTAAAACAGCAATCTATATACACCACAGGAGAATTGAAAGGTGCAAAAAATACCGTTTATTATATCAAAACATAACAGTTACGTGTTTTTTGAATTTTGCACACCCAGCATTGTTCAGTGACGGCATCATCTAACGTAAAATCTAAATAGCAATTCTATATTCACCACGTGAATAGAAAGGGCAAAAAATAAGTTTAATATACCAAAACATAACAGTTAACGTTTTTTATGACCATTTGCGCACGACCCAGCATTTTGTTCAATTGACGCAGCATCTATACGTAAAATCTTAAAACAGCCATTCTATAATCACCACAGGTGAAATTGAAAGGTGCAAAAAAAATCGTTTATTATACAAAACATAACATCCGTGTCTTTTTACATTTGCACACCCAGCATTGTTCATTAGTGACGCAGCATCTACGTAAATCTTAAAACCGCAATTCCTATATTCACCACAGGTGAAATGAAGGATACAAAAAATATCGTTTATAATACCAAAACATAACAATACGGTTTTTTGACTTTGCCCAGTCCAGATTTTGTTGATAGACACCTTGCATTTAAAAATTTTGAAATCCAGCATTTGTTTTGATTAGAGGATATGAAGAATATCTGTGATTTGCCGTCTTTATAATAAGAGTGACTTCAAAACTATTCCATACTTCTCAATTTTTTATATTTCTGAACATGGAGCGAAATGCAGGTGTAAGCGAGCAAACGAGGGGGGTAGCACATGGAGGTAGAGGTACGAGAGAAGGTGCGTCCATTCCAGTGCTGGAGAGCGACAACACTGCATGCCAGCGGATCGTCAGTTGCAGGACCGTCAGCCTGTCATTGCTTGGGTCAGGGCCCTGTCAATCAAGTAACGAACATCTCGCCAATCTGTCCTATCATTGCTTAAATGCAACCTGCATCTAGCAGTCTTACCACCTCGGTCCCTGGCCTCGCAGTCACGGCCACAATGTCGTCATCAGCATCACATCATCTGTCCAACATGAAGCAGCCCAAATGTCACCATCGTGTACCCCCACTGTGGAAAATCCATTGTCTGAAGACCTCTTGATGACAAAATGCGGTTGGGTTCCAGAAGGGCCATGTTAAAGATCAAGAGGATGTATTTAGTCTGCTCTGACGCCCGCTTAACTGATGCCCTCAGGGATGAGCAAGGAAGCCGGTCACTCGGCAAAAAACCCGGGCGTCGGCAACGCCATTTGCAGTGCCCCTAGCTTTGTAAGCCCGCAGCTTCTGGATGCAAAAGTCAGGACGACCAAGTCACCTGTGATGGATGTGATGATGAAGATGACGCCATTGGCGGATCCATCCTGGTCTTTTCCGCAGAATTTGCCTTGCGAGCGCTTCAACAGCTGGACGAGGAGGCAGAACGATGGGTATGTCAATAACGTCCCGCCACAAAAAGGAGAGGGCGGTCGCAAAGTCCGCTGCTAAGATTCCGCCAGCCCACGTCATCAGCAAACCCCCGCACCTCGCATTAATTCACCGAGTCAAAAAGTTCAGGACCTCTCAAGCCGGCCTTCTTTGAGCAAGCCTCTGATTCACCCAGCGATGTCTTAATGCGCCTTGCCAGTAAACGCATAATTAAGGCCCGAACCTATAAGTGGTTAACCACCACCAACAAGTCCTAGTCACAATGCAGAGCGAATGCATGATTTGAAATGGGGTACACTTGGCTAAAAAAGGCCAGACCGACGGCCCGTGCTTCACCACTGTCACACCCAACCTGTCGCCGCCACCTCCCCACCACCAAGCGTTCCTCAGCTGCCCATTTCTCTCAGAGTCATTGATCAGGGATCATCCTCCGCTCAGCCCTCCACCTCGCCGCGAGAATCCATCAGCACCCCATAGACCCATCCTACCCCATCTATCTCCTTCCGCCATTTTGACTACCTGCACGCTGTACAGGTGGCCCTTCTAGCAGTTAGCAGCCAAGCCTTCTGTCTCCAGGTTTGGAGCATGAAGAAACACTTTAACCCCAAACACATCCCAAATCCAAAAGCCTGAATGTCAATTGCCAGGCTTTTAGGCCGTTGGAAATAGTTCCATTCCGTCTGGTGGACACAGATGGGGTTCCGCTACGTCAGGCCCTCAAGCCTGCCCCCCAATACCAATGGCCAGCAGGCATTTCTTTGCCAGAAAAGCCGTCCCTGCCGTGGCCAGGCCACGTTCATCTAAAATTTCAAGCGCGTTTCTGCATCTGCGTCCGGAAAAGTCCATCTCACCACCGACACATGGACTAGTACGCACGCCACGGCCGCTAATAATATCTCTGTGACAGCTCACTGGGTGAGCTGGGTGGATGTCTCTGGGGTGACCGCTGGCTCTCAGGCTCGGCGCACAGCTCTTCAAACCGCAAGGGATGGTGCAGGGCTCTTTCCCCCAAGGTCCTCAGTTGGCAACACTGTGCCCAGTGAAAGACACCAGGCCGTTTTGAAATTAATCCTGCCATGGAGACTGTCCACACACAGGTCAGGACTGTGACGGCCTCAAGCAACGAGACCGAGACGGTGGCTGGGTGACAAGAAACCTGTGTGCCAGGCAAGGTGGTATGCGATAACTGCGAAATTTGCTGGCCGCCCATAAGATCGGGTAGGCTTGGAGCACATCCACTGCCATGGGCACAAGGAAGCATGTCATGAACCTTGTCCGTCCAGAAGTTTTCTAAAGAGCTACCCGGGTCTGGACTGCCTGAGCTGACGAAGGCCTCTAGGTCTGAGTTCGCACTTCGCCATTCCGCACCCTGCTTCGTCCCGCCTGGCTGGCATGCAGCGATCAGCACGGCCCTCCCCCGTCAACCGTCTCATTGTTGACATGGCACACTCCCGGAGATTCCACCCTCCACATGCTCCAGCGATTGTGGCAGCAGCGCAATGCCATACGCATTACGAAGTGACACATGGCCTGACAAGCAGCAGGGTTATAACGGTACGCTCGGTGTTGCACCACCGCGAGTGGATGCAGGTGAAAGAGCTCCTGCACCATCCTTGCCAGTTTTGAAGAAGCCACCAAAATGGTCCCAGTGCGGACAATTGCCCATTGTCAGCAATGACAGCATTGTGGTGATCTTAGTTCTGGAACGATCGTTGGACACTCAAAACAACAGGGTCCCGCCAGCGATGTGGAGGAGACGGACACAGATCGGCCACGGAGGCCTTTCTCTTCATCAATCCACAAGGCCCTACAGTTTTCACAATTTCATCGGTCCTATCATTAGTCAGTGGTTGGGGGACCAGAGCAAGTGCAGGGTGGCCGCAATCAGCTCTCAGGGTGCATCATCACAGGCAAGTCCCCGGGCGTGTTTGAAGCTGTGCCCGGAGGCAAGCCGGAGGAGGAGTGAGGGGAGGAGGAATTCCAAGACACCGATGTACCCAACGTCCTCGCCTTGAAAGAGGTAGGTTGCGAATTAGAGGCGGAGGAAGGCCGATGAGAAGATCAGTTAGCTAGTGCCCCCACGACCATAGGCATGGAATCAAGATCTCCAACTTCGCACAAGAGTGCTTGGATGCTCCATTTCCCTCCACACATGACCTCGCCATTAAGGCCATCAAAATGACCAACAGTTACTGGTGTGGGCCACCCTCCTGGATTCCCCAATACAAAACAAAACAACAGCAACTTTCCTACCCCCCACCAAGCCCAAATAGAGAGTATCATGCAGAAAAGGAAAACCTTGCTGATTGATCAACTGGAGACATCTGGTTGCATCTGCTTCACCGTTCCCCAAATGTCACGGTGACACAACATCAGCGACGAGACAGCAGTAGAGTACCAATTAGGCGAAGCGGACAGCAGCAGTGCAAGAGTGGCAGAAGCCTAATGTGTGACCCTCTGGCAATCTTTGTTTTACCACCTCACCAACGCATGCAATGCAGGGCAACACATCCAACAAAAACACACAGAAACCCGCATTAAGATCATGGTGGCACGACTATCGACTGCGTCTCAACACCGATGTTTTGTGAGCATGGTGGTTCCGGACCCAATAGACTTCCTGGGTATACCAAAATGGACGAATGGCCCGAGCGCTCTCCACGCCATAGAGGTGTTGTCCTGCCCAGCAGCCAGCATCATATCTGACGGCAACTTCGCACAGCTGGAGTGAGTCATTACAGACAAACGCATCTGGCTTACCCACAGATAAAGTGGATCGTTTGACTTTCATCAAGATGAACAGGCATGGATCCTCTGATGAAGTTGTGTGCCCCCAATTGCCGAGGTCAACCACCGATTAGGTTGCCGGTCTACTTCACATTCCTTTTCAAACAAAATGGTCCTCATGAAAACTTTTTTTAAAATGAGCATTTTCTTAACTGCCATTTTTATTCTCTTTTCCCCATCAGTTTCAATTTTGCTGGTTTTGCTGTGAGGAGACTGAGTAAAAGACCGCCAGGTTTCATGACAACACCGTATTCCATTTACTCACATTATCTTAAGAAGTATTCGCATTGACAATATTTTGTGAGGTCATGTTTGCTGTGAATACAGCTATCAAATAGGTCCTTAGGAACAGAAATGAGGCTTCATACAGTGGCATATCTCCTCACAAATTTTTAATATGGCCAGAGAAGTCATATTATAAATTTTTGGGGTCATGTAGCTAGTGAGAATTACAGCACATAATTCATGGACCTTTGGAACAGAAAGTGGCTTCTAAGTGGAATTTCTCCCTCCCAATTTTTAACATGGCTGAGAAGTCATTTAATAAATTTTTTGGGTCATGCAGTCTTTGAAATGCCCACACCAAAACAACTACAGGTAAAACACCTAAATAAAGATACATAAAAATAACTTTATCTAAAAAATAAATAAGATTGAGAAAGAGAAACGAAAAGACAAAACCCTCAAATATAACCCTATCAAAGCACCTTCCTTCCTCAAAAATGGGAAATCGCCCCAATAAGGGCGCCCCCCACAATGGAACCAAAACTAACCCTGTCCCTAGCTACAATCTAAATGAAAAACAAAGAAAAAACCACAAATGGATGCACAAAACAAAAAAAGTGCTGTGATAAATAACAATACAACAGACAATAATACGTTTTGAGTTCATAATACTATGAATTGATGATGCGTCATAGCAGATGATCCATAACGCATAAATAATTCCAATATTCCAACGCGTTTCCCTTCCTTCCCCCTAGATACTGGGGTTCATCAGGGAAAAATTTGCAGTTGATAACAACAATACGGAACATCTAAGGAAACAAACAAAAGATGTATGCAATAAATATAACACACCGGTTCCCTTAATGAGTGGAAAACCCAGGGCTGGTAAGATAGAGGACGGGGTCCATGAATAAGTCATGTAACAAACCCCCGCTATCTGATTACTGAACAGGTCCAAGCAGATAACAAATTCAGTGAATCACAAGCCACATATATATAAGGCAAATAGACCCAATTAGTATCAGCCATTAGCACCTTTGACAACCACAGAGCCCTGAAAGCAACGCCCAAAAAAAAAAAAAAAAAAAAAAAAAAACACATGTTACAAAGGTGATAGAACTACCAAGGTCCGGCATGCAATACCGGAAAATGCCTCGTTGCATGGCAGTAGCGGAGGGAAAAACAAACAGTTTAAATAAACTACAAAGACCAGGATGCAATGCCGCAGTCACCCCAACCCGGCGCATTTCACAGCGGCGCCGACGGCACAATATAAAGACTGCAATATCGCAGATCAAGACGAGGCTAACATAACAGAAAATAAACATACAACAAGGCCAAGAAGGCGCTACGCAGATATATTATAAATTTAAAAAAGCGAGCCCATAGAGCAAAATATTTGGATCAGCTAAACCGTTGTATATTTTGTGTGATAAACCATTAGAAAAGATCCAAACTAAGAATACCTATAAGATACTATAAGTTCCAATAGGGTATATACAACGTGTATGATATACCGAAATAAGGGCTAATTAATACTGATACCTAAAATAAAAAAAAAAAAAAAAAAAAAAATAATATACGTTGGTGGCAGTACAAAGGCGCTATATAGTGTACTATAGATATATACAAAAACAAGCCCATAGAGCAGGATACTTATGTGCAACTAACCAGATTGAATGTTAGTAATAGACCCAGAACAAGGTCCACACTGAAGGGTCCGATGAGGTACTCAATAATAACGTCGATGTTTATATAGCTAATAAACACGGTACCAAAAATAAGTGCTTAGTTGAAACTGAATTTAAATAAATCAAAAATAATATATAACATACATAGATAGAATTTTCTAATATGAATGATAAATGAAAAATACTGAGGAAGACGATACATATAAATAATGGAAGCACTAATGGCACACCATACCACATATTAAGACAGATGATGCATAAATAGGTAATATTTAGTGAATTGTACAATTAGCTAAATGAATGGAGCAAAGTACAAAAAATCAATAAGACCCGTTGTCTTCAATAGATTTTAAGATTGACAGATCCAAACGGGATTCCCGTTTTAATAGCTTTCGATCAAAGTCTCCCCCACGTGGAGTCGATGGTGAGACGCACTTCGATTACAAGAAAAAGGATAAAGCAAATGGGTAATCACAGTGGGAAGGAATTCATCTGGCTGAGACCGGAGAGTCCCCCTTTAATGTGTAATATCGTCCAATATGTTCTAAAATACGGGCGTCCAGTACATACGCTTTTGTCTTTCCAACATACAATGGACGGCATGGACAGGACACTATGAATATAATACACCTTTCGTTTTTGCAATTTAGCATAACTGTACATCTGAAAGTACGCCCACAAAAATACATGTTAAATGATTTGTAGAGACATCAATTAACCACATGCTTTACAACACCCACATCTATATGTCACAACTGTTTTTGTAGTCAACCCACATAGGGGAGGGACGGGGAGGGGAATAATAAAACTCTGTACACAGTCGAATCCCCATAATTCTATTTTCTCGCTCTCCTGAATGGTTAATAGCGGGGGCTGGATCCACAAATTAGGATAATATAGGTCCTGGGTGAGCCAAGGCCAATAAACCCTGAATAAGAGAGCGAATCTGGGAAGACGCAAGATCAAAGGTGCCACTAATAACGTGTGGACTCCAGTTCTATTACCGAATGAACCTGAAGAAATGAATATCTAATCAGTATCCCGCGTGCAAATGAGTATGCTGAATAAAAACCTTTTTTGGGTAACCTCTCTCTAAAAATCTGTTTTTTACTCGATCTCTTCATCTTTGTATAGCTGTAAGGAAGAGCAATTCGCATTCTAATGTACAGGCCCTTGGAAATACCCTGTAATAGGGAACGGGATGAAACTCTCCCATTTAAAGAAGGCTGTTTCCTGCAGATGCTTTCTAAAAATGGTTGTCTCCAAAATCCCACCCATCATTAGATTTTCTTATCAAAAGGTCCAGAAATCTTAGTCATGAGTCGTTGATTTCGAACGTGAACATTAAACTACGGATTGACGTTGGAGAGCCTCAATAAAAGAAGAGAAAGTTTTCTACTATCCCTGACCACATTATGATGATGTCATCAATATAAACGACCCCCAGAAAATGATCTACTAACAAAATTTTTATACAATTCTGAAAGACTATGTGCTCTCCCACCAGCCCAGGAACAAATTAGCATAAGTGGGGGCCACTGGGGTCCCGATAGCTGAGCCCCTGAGCTGGTGGTAGACCTCTCCAACAAATAAGAGACCCCAGAGGCCCCCACATAATGCTAATTTGTTCCTGGGCTGGTGGAGAGCACCATAGTCTTACTCATAAATGTATAAAAAAATTTGTTTAGTAATAACATTTTCTGGGGACGTTATATTGATGACATCATCATACTGTGGTCAGTGATATGAGAAAACTTTCTCTCTTATTGAGAGCCTCAACGTCAACTCCGTATGTTAAAAGTTCACGTTCGAAATCAACGACCGTGACTAGCATTTCTGGACCTTTTGATAAGACAATCTAATGAATGGGATTTATGAGACAACCATGTTTTAGAAAGCCAACTGCAGGAAACAGCCTTCCTTAAATGGTAAAAAAACACAAAAAAAGAGAGTTTCCATCCACTTCCTAACACAGGGTATTCCAAAGGGCCAGTACATTTAGAACTCGCAGAAATTGCTCTCCTTACAGCTCTACAAAGAAGAAGCTGAATCGATTACAAACAAGATTTTTAGAGCGCGGTTACCCAAAAAAGGTTTTATCTCAGGCCATACTCATTTGCACGCGAAACTGATAGAACTTCATTTCTTCAGTTCATTCCGTAATAAGAACTGGAGTCCCCACGTAATTATTGGCACCTTTGATCTTGCGTCTCCCAGATTCGTTTCTCTTATCAGGAGTTATAGGCCATTGCTGCACCATGCCTAGATTAACCCATTGTTGATCCAGCCCCGCTATACATTCAGAGAGGGAGAAATAGTGGGGATCGACTTGTACAGAGTTAATAAAACCCCGCCCCGTCCCTGGCCCCAATGTGGTTATGACTACAAAACAGATGGACCTATAGATGTGGGAGTGTAAAGCATTTGGGCTAATTGATGTCTCTAAATCATTACAGTATTTCGACGGGTCATACCTTTCAGAAGGTACAGTTATGCAAATTTGCAAAACAAAGGTGTCATATATCCGTGTTCCTGTCCATGCCCGTCCAAGTATTGTTGGAAAGAACAAAGCGTGACTGAGACGCCGTAATTTATGAACAATTTTGCGATATTACGACATAAACGGGACTCTCCGGTCTCACGCCATATAATACCATCCACTGTGAAAACCCATTTGCTTTATCCTTTTCTGTAATCGAAGTGTCCTCACCAATCTCCACGTGGGGAATTTGAACGAAAGCTATTACAACGGGCAACCCGTTGAGATCTTCAATCTCATAAATCATTGAAGCCAACGGGTCTCAATGCAATTTTTTGTCCTTTGCTCCATTCATTTAGCAAATTGTTCAATATACTAAATATTGCAAATTATTCATCAATCAGTATTAATATGTGGTATGGTGTGCCATAGTGCTCCAAATATTTATATGTTTCATCTTCAGTATTTGCATTTACTCAATCAAATTAGAAATTCATCTTTTGTATGTCAATATTATTTTGCTTTATTAAAATTCAGTAACAACAAGCCATATTTTTGGTACGTGAATATAGCTATAGCACCTCTACTTTATCTATTGAGTACCTCATCGGACCATCAGTGTGGGACCTATTACTGGGTCTATTACTAACATTCATCTGGTTAGTTAGCACATAATTAATCCTGCTCTATGAGGGCTTGTTTATTTATATATCTAAAGTACCACATATAGCGCCTTTGGAGTTACTGCCACAACGTATCTATTTTTTTTTTTTCTTATTTTTTTTTTTTATTTTAGTTTCAGTATTAATTAGCCATAATTTCGGTAAATCATACACTTTGTATATACCTATTGGAACTCTAATAGTATCTTAAGATTCTTAGTTTGGATCATTTATATGGTTTATCACAAATAACAACTGTTAAGCTGCATACAAAATATTTTTTGCTCTATCAGGCGCTTTAATAAATTATAAAAATACTGCTTAGCGCCATCATTGCCCATGTTGTATGTTTATTTTCTGTTTTATTTAAGGCCTCGGCTCCCCTGTCTGCGAAATTGCAGTCATTATATGTGCCGTCGGCGCCGCGAGAATGCTCCGGTGACAGCGGCATTGCATCCTGGTCTATGTAGTTTATTATTAACTGTTTGTTTTTCCCTCCCCTCTACTGCACATCACGAGGCATTTTCCGGTATGCATGCCGGACCTATGTAGTTTTCTAACACTTTGTAACATGTGTTTTTTTTTTTTTTTTTTTTTTTTTTTTTATTGTCGTTTCATACAGGGCTCTGTGTTGTCACAGGTGCTAATGGCTGATACTAATTGGGTCTAAATTTCCTTGCTACTATATGTGGCTTTGTGGTTCTCACTGAATTTGTTACTGCTTGGACCTGTCTCAGAAATCAGATAGCGTGATCAGTAACATGACTTATCCTGGACCCCGTCCTCTATCTACCAACCCTGTTTCATCATTAAGGGACTGAGTAATATTTATTGCATACCTCTTCTTTTGTTTTTTTTCTTAGATGTTCCGTATTGTTGTTATCAACGGCAATTTTTCCCTGATGAACCCCAGTATACTAGGGGGGAAACGCCGTTGAATATTGGAATATTTAGCGTTATTGATCATCTTCCTATGACGCATCATCAATCATAGTATTATTGAACATCAAACGTATAATAGTCTGTTGTACTTGTTATTTATCACCGCACTTTTTTTGTTTGTGCATCCATTAGTGTTTTCTTTTTTTCAATATAGAGTCTGCTAGGGACAGGGTTAGTTTAGTTCCAGAGAGTGGGGCGCCCTTATTGAGAGGCGATTTCCCCATTTTTGAGGCAGACCAGGTCTTAGATAGTGGGATATTTGAGGGTGCTTTTTCGTTTTCTATCTCAATTCTTAAATTATTTTTATTAAAAAGTTATGTTTTATGTACTTTATTCTAGGTGTTATACCTGTTAGTATGTTTTGGTTTTAAATTGTATTGGTATCCCCACGAACTTCATTTCATTATAGCAAGGTCTCTACACCTATACATCGTGCTTAACAGTAGAGTACATGGTAGTGTTTGTGTGCTTTGAAATGCAGCAATACTACAGGTCCTATTATAAAAAAAATGTTGTTTCTAACAGACATTTGTTCTTCACAATTGGCCCAAAGTGGCTCAAGGGTCATGTTTTTGAATTTTGGGGGCATTTTGCTGTGACATCCCAGCTATTACTACAGGTCCTTTATAAAAAAATGTTGTTTTCAACAGACATTTGTTCTTCACAATTGTCAAGAGTGCTCAAGGGTGAGGGTGCTGTCAGAAACAGGAATAGGTGGGAAACACTGGTTAATGGACACATATTGCAAAATGACTTTATTTGCAAGATCTTTAACATAGCTATCAATCCCTGTATTGAGACAACCCATTTAATACAATGAAAAAAGAGAAACAAGACATGGTGGGATTCCATCTATTTAAAAATGTGGTTTTCTAGAATTAAATTACTAAAAAATCTTGCATGTACAAAATAGCTGTTAAAAAAATTCCTCTGAATTTTACAAGGGAGGTACGGGAAAACCTTGACACCAGATTTGGTTTTCAGAGGACATGGAGTATGGAGCACAGACAGAGAACAAATACAGAGACCATTTCCTCCAGCACGTTGAGTAAAATGAGAAAAAGAATGCCAAGATAAAGGGCACCTGGGTTTTAACAGGAGCGTTAAACCACCAGTATTTCCAAGTGAAGCTCAATTGGTCCACACTTCATTACGGAGGGACAAGCGCTACCAGGTATTGACTGTGTACAGAGGAAGGCTGGAGTTCTCACACTTCCGCTTCGCACTCTGCTTCAGAAACGACAGTTTTCGTTGCTGAGTCATCAGGGCATTTTAACCTGCGTGATTAATAGATGACGGACGCCAGGCTGGGCTCTCCCCGCACCCACTGTAACTCCGGCCCTGGGTCATGCTGTGGCCAGGACAGGTATAGTCAATGTCCAGTGAAACTAAATGGTGGTTGAAAGACTCCTTTTTCCGGCACTTTTTAAATGTGGGGGTCATGCAGGTTTGGGGCTCATGCTGCGTTCCAGGACAGGGATATTCAATGTCCAGTTCAAGTAACATGATGGTTCAAATCATACTGCCTTCTGGGCACTTTTTAATTTGTGGGTGATGCAGGTTTAAGGGTCAGGCTGTGGTACAAGACAGGGATAGTGAATGGTGTGTGACTTTTTTTCTGTGACTTTTATATAACCTAAGTGTGTTGCCTAAGATGTAGCACGTATCCATTTGACTGTTGTGGATGTTAATTTCAGCTTCTCCAGCCTTGTTTGGGTGTAATAATGAAGGTGTTTGTTGCTCTCCATAGACTTTAATGGTCATCGCTCATAATCGATGCTCACTAACGAAAAACCTTATCGATAGCGGCCGACTATCGACTATCGATCGATCTCGATAGCCAACGCAAACGCACAACACTAGTCTATCCTTGAAAGCTGCAGAAGCCAAAGTGGAGAAAATATTTACTTAAAAGCCATTGTAAACCGGTTTAATTTGTAACTGTGTATGCAATGCAATAAAAAAAGAGGTGTACAGGTGTCTGTAGTCCTTAAAGGGAATGTGTAATCAAAAAATGAGTCATAGTTTAAGTCCCAGGAATTTTAGGAATTTTTGGTTGTTTTTTTTTTTATTTTTCATATCACTTTCAATATTTTTTAATAATTCTTGAGTCTTGCAGTTTTCACTTTGGCCACTAGGCCTTGTTTGCACTGCTTTAACAGCAGTCAAAGAGATGCTTTACAGTAGCTTCATGCACATAGAAGACTTAAGAATGGCTCAGTCCCATTAACTGCTATAGGAGAGTTTTCTAGTTATGCTCTGTGACCTGGGAAGAAGTCACTGTGCAGGGAGGTAAAAGAGTGAACTGTGACTATCTCCTCTTGTGACTGGTGGATCCTGTGTTATCTATTCACACTGGTGTCGCTTTTCAGTTTGACCCTCTTTGTGCTGATAATGAGCAGACAACTGAGAATCTTTCTGTACAGAACAGGAAGTGTCAGACTATTATTAGGCCTAGTGGCCAAAGTGAAAGTTGCAGGATTTCAAGAATTTTTTACAAAAATATTGCTAGTGATATGAAAAAAAGCCAACCAAAAATTCTTTAAAAATGTGTTGAACATAAAAATGTGAGTTCAACAAAAGTCATTTTTGATGACACATTCCCTTTAAATACAGTAACCTACAGCTGATGGCTTCTCTGATTAGAGTCACTTACTTTCCCTTTTCTTCTCCATCTGACCCATGCTAACCATAATGACTGTCTCTCCAAAGAGCTTTCTGCCCAGATAAATTTAGCTCCTCAGTTTTCGATCTCTCCCCACATCTTTCTTTTTCACTCTCTACACAAATTTTATCCTGCGGCAACTTGGCAACAATATCATCCTGATGCTTCCCTCATTACTTTGCCTATTGCTACCTACCTACCTACATTATAGGAATTTGCCCCCAAATTCTGTACTGCAGAAATAATGGTGTCAATAAGTATGGTAGCCCAAAAATAATGTACCAAATACAGATGTAGCAGAGTACAGCCTGACCGTGATATCACGGCTTTTTGTGTTATCTGCTCTGATCTGTAAACATAGGCCATTGAAAAGCATTAAAAAAGTTGATTTAACATTCTGTGCCGTGATATCACGGTGCAATATCTGTTCTGTTTAGTTCTGCTATATCTGTACTATACAAGATAGTAATAGTTCCCACCCAGTAATTTCTTAATCTGTGTACTCACATTGAAAGTGCCTCCTTAGTGCCATCAACAGGGTAATTGTGACCCATTAGTGTGTTCAACAAGGTAATAGTGCCGCCTTAGTGTCATTAACAAGGTAGTAGTGCCCACTTCGTATCATCAGTACAATAATAGTTCCCCTTTATAGTTATTAACACAATAATAGTGCCCCCTTAGTGTCATCAAAAAGGTAACAGTGCCAGCATAGTGTCATCAACTTAATAATAGTAGCCTCTTAGTTTCATCAACAAGGTAAGTGTCATCAACACAATAATAGTTCCCCTTTAGGCTATGTTCACACGGCTTAACTGCGGGACGTAATTATGCCTCGCAATTCCGCCATGTGGCGGGGGGGGGGGGGGGTGGGGTAGAGGGAGCGGGGGGCCGGCACCTCGCCGGCCCATAGACAATCACTGCTAGCGGCGCGTATACGCTGCTAGAAAGTGACATGTGAATTATCTCCCCCCGCTGCGGATTCGCCGAGCCGGGAGAGGAGACGTAATCCATAGTTCTCTATGAGAACTGTGGATTACCGTAATGACTGGGACGTTTTCAGCCCGTAAGTGGCGCACTCCGGCACGTAATTACGGACCGACATACAGCCCCTTTTAAGCCGTGTGAACATGGCCTTAGTGTCATTATCACGTTAAAAGTGCCCCCTTTAGTGTCATGAACAAGATAATAGTTACACATAGTGTCATCCACAAGGTAATAGTACCCCATTAGTGTCATCAACAAGGTAGTAGTGCCCCCTTAGTGTAATCAATACAGTAATAGTGCCCTCTTAGTGTCATCAACAAGGTAATAGTGCCCCATTAGTGTCATCAACACGCCAATAGTACCCTCTTAGTGTCACAAGATGTAGTGGTAAAAGTGCCTCTGTTTGTAGACAGTTCTAGGGCTCCCCACCCTCATACTGCCCCTGTAAAGTAATAGTTTCCCCTCACTGTCTTTACACAATAAAATGACCCCCTCTTCAACGTAAAAAAATCCCCTTTTTAGCAGGATCAGACAATCATCTAATGTGTATATGGGTCTTCCCAATCTCCCCCAACAGCAGATGGCAGGGCAAAAAAGGATTGGGCAGTTGGTCTTGAACCTGCTGGATCCTTTAGTCATGAGGAGAGATAAGCTTCTGCCAGAACAAGCACACTCGGCTGAGACCAGCTCACATTTGTATGGGGGAAGGTGAGGTTGCTAGGATTAGCTATTGACCAAACGAGCATTTGCTTGATGCTTGCATCTATCTAATGTCTATAGACAGCCTACGATCCAGGTCAGAAAAGTTAGCTCCCCAATAATGATGTACCCTAAGGATGCCCCAACACAGTATGATTTTCCAATTAGTGTCCCCACATAGCAACATTATCTCTTAATTAATGGGGTTTTACTATAACTAACATTGATGGCATATACAGTAGATAGCATGTGCTATCAATGTCAGATAGGTGCGGGTCTCCCTTCTGAGATAAAGACTTATCTCCAGAACGGGCACCTGAAATTCGCTTTTTTTTCATAGAGAGCTCTGTCATGAGGTATGGATCTCAGAGGTGGGACCTGCCCCTATCTGACATTGATGGCATATCTTATCAATATGCCACCAATGTTTATGATAGCAAGACCCCTTTAATCCCAAATACAGTAAAAGTGCCATGTTAAGTTTCTTTATGGTACTAGGTTGATGGAAGAAGGAGGTTTTAACCCGTTCAATAATTTTAAAATGCATCCTGCAACTTTATAAATATAATAATATAACGACATTGTTCCCTAAACATACAGTATTGATTGGTTCTGGGATGACCATTGTATGTTGAGACCATAATTCTATGGAAAACTGGTAACTGTGTAATATTGCCGCTGTATAAAGCATTGATGTGGCTTCATCTGGAATATGCTGTTCAGTTATGGGCTCCAGAAAATAGAAAGGATGTAATGAAGTTAGGGAAAATATAAAGACGAGCAACCAAACTAATAAGAGGAATGGAGCATCTTAGTTATGAGGAAAAGTTAAAACAATTAAACTTATTGAGTCTTGAGAAAAGACGGCTCCGGGGGGACATGATTAATTTACATAAGTATATAAATATTCCCTACAAAAAGTATGGGGAAAAGCTATTTCATGTAAAACTCCTCAAATCCCCTCAAAAGACAAAGGGGACATTCCCTCCATCTAGAGAAAAAGGGATTAAATCTTCAGAGGAAAAAAAGTCACCTCAGGCACTGGCCTCCGCAATAACAGGTGAGGCTTCAGGAGAGACTTAGATAACTACTTACAGCTAAATAATATTAATACTAATGTAGCTGTATGAAATATATAGATCCAGTCTGATGGCCACTTCTTTATACACAATGTACCAGAAAAAGAAAAATGGGGCACTCACCTGGTGGTCAAAGGAGCTGCTCATCTTGGCACATGTAAGAGCTGTGCAAGATTTGTAGTACTGCACTGTACTGTAGAGAGGTGATATAGACCACCAATCACTGTATGTGCCTCACTAATACATGTAAGAGCAGTACATGACATGTAGTACCACACTGTACTGTAGGGAGGCGCTATAGACCACCAATCACTGCATGCACCTCACTAATACATGTAAGAGCAGTACAGGACATGTAGTACCACACTCTATTGTAGAGAGGAGCTACTAGACCACCAATCACTGCATGCACCTCACTAATACATGTAAGAGCAGTACAGGACATGTAGTACCGCACTGTACTGTAGAGAGGCGCTATAGACTGCCAATCACTGCATGCACCTCACTAATACATGTAAGAGCAGTACAGGACATGTAGTACCACATTGTACTGTAGAGAGGCGCTATAGACCACCAATCACTGCATGCACCTCACTAATACATGTAAGAGCAGTACAGGACATGTAGTACCACACTGTACTGTAGAGAGGAGCTATAGACTGCCAATCACTGCATGCACTGCACTAATACATGTAAGAGCATTACAGGACATGTAGTACCGCACTGTACTGTAGAGAGGCGCTACTAGTTCACCAACCACTGCCTGCACCTCACTAATACATGTAAGAGCAGTACAGGACATGTAGTACCGCACTGTACTGTAGAGGCACTACTAGACAACCAATCACTGCATGCACTGGACTAATATAGGGGCTTTACAAGCGAAATATTCCTGATAATTGGTTGAATCTTCCATCAATCACATCCGCCGCAGATCAGAAGTGTCTGGGACATTGTATGGGGAGTGCGGTTTATGCAATGTCCGAGGAAAGACCATTGTATGCTGGAAATATTTTATCCTAAGGCCACTCTAAGTTGAGGGACCCCTGTATAAATATGTTATAAAAAATAACAACAGTTCTCAATAACTATATTTATAATACATATTAATTGTTATATAACATATGAATAACTATATATTGTATGTAACATATATTAAAACAAAAAAAAATCATTACTCATAATAATGTAAACGTTAACAACAACAATAATACTAATACTACTACTACTACTACTACTACTAATAATAATAATAATAATAATAATAATAATAATAATAATAGAAAAATCATATTATAGTAATAAACCATTAAATATAAACATAATAAAAAAATATTCTAGAAGTATTATCAGTTATTTCTAGGTCATAAATTATGAGAACGCCTGACATCTCTTTGACTGTAACACTCATCTCCCTCACCCCCAATCCTTAGATTACTCTTCATGAATTGAACATGCTGCCCATCACTTCTGGCTCTAGGCTCCACCTGCTTTGTCTTCACTGCACTCCCTGTTTGCTGGTCTCAAACTGCCTGATGTCATTACAGTCACCGACTAATGCCAGCTGCCTCACAAGCTACCTCTTACCATCTGACAACTGATGTCACTCTACGTTTCATCAACCATTGCACAGTTTTTTTGTATCCAGGTTTACAACTCGCTGATGGAAGAGGCTATGATGTTGGTAGTTGATTTAGAAGGGGTTTTCTAAAATAAGAAAAATGTGGCTCCTTCTTCAGAGATAGCACCACACTGGTCTTGGGGTAATGTTTGGTATTGCAGCTTAGGTGCATTGAAGTGAATGAGACTAAGATGCGATAATGGCACTGTTTTTGGAAAAAAAGCAACCACTTTTTGTTTTTTTCTTCTTGACTATGTGCAACTTCTTCTTCTCAGCTCCTATTAGTTCCTACCAGAGACACGTCTAATAGACTGCCTGTCACAGACATAAGATAAAGCAATACAGTTACCATATATACTCGAGTATAAGCCGTCCCGGATATAAGCCGAGGCACCTACTTTTGCCACAAAAAAACTGGGAAAACGTATTGATCGGTATAAGTTGGGGGGAAATTTTTGCAGTGGCTGTGGTAAATTTCAAAAATAAAAATGGTTTTATCCCATAAAATTACCCATTTGGATGTAAGGCTTTTAAATTTCCCCAATTAAGCAGTTTTAATGCCCCCCATTTAACAGGTATAGGAGGTATTTTGTCCCCATGGAAAGTATAGGCGGTATATGTCCCCCTTGCGGGTATGGCAGGTTATGTCTCCCTAGGCAAAAATTTGGGGTTATGTCCCCGAGCGGTATAGGCAGTTATAGGCAGATCTATGTCCCCCCCATGGAAAGTATAGGCAGGTTTTGTCCCCCATAGGCAGGTATGGGCAGGTTATGTCGCCCATGGGAAAAGTATGGGGCAGGTTATGTCCCCTAGACAGGATAGGAAAATTTAAAGTGCCCTCAAAAGCTCTTTTTGCCCCCCAACCCATTTATGGAGGATTTTTTCCCCCATATAAAGTATAGGGATCCCCCCTTAGGCAGTATAGGCGGTATATGTCCCCCATAGGCGGGTTCCCAGTTTTGTCCCGTAAAGTTTAATCACCCATAGGCTTTTTTTGGCGCTTATGTTCCCAATGGCAAGTATAGGTAGGTATAGTCCCCCATGGCAGGTATAGGCAGGTATTGCCCCCCATAGGTAGGTTATGTCCCCCTGGGGAAAGTATTTGCCCCCCATAGGAGGTATATGTCCTCCATAGACAGGTATGGGCAGGAAATATGCCCCCCCTAGGCAGGTTAGGTGATTTAAAAACCGCTAAAAAATCCGATCGTTTTGCATGCCATAAAAGAAAAAAAAAAAGTGAAGTCTCACAGGGGGTTTTTTTTAAAATTTGTTTTCTTGTGTCGGAGGTTTTGGGAACATTTGAAAAAAACCGCCAGCACTGGTGTCTTTCCTTTTGGTTTCCCCGTAAATTCAATTGTACAGGCCAACAGGGAAAAAAGCTTAAAAACGGCCCACTTTTTTGAGAAAAAACGTGACAAAAAGCGGTCGGCATCAGAAAAAAAAGCCATCGTTTTTAAAACGGTTTTTGCCCTTTTTTTGTGTGGCCCCCTACCTTCAAATTTTTTTTGGGAGATTTAGCGGAGCAAATAAATTTTTATGAGCATTTTATTTGGTTTACTGGGCGCAGCCCTCAGCCCCCTTTATCTAATCATAAAAAGGGGGGATTATATATATCTATAATTTATAATTTCCTTTCGTGCTGAAAAAAAAGGATTATAGAAAGAAAGGGACCATACTAGGTCATACAAACATAAAAAGAAAAAGAATACAAGCAATCAAAAACCTTTTAAAACCCATAATGATACCAATGAAAATGTCAACAAAAACCCCTCACACAGCCCCATCAATGGTAGAAAAAAAAGTTTTTGCACTTAAAGTTTTTTTCAAGTTGCAGTTATGATCGGGAGTAACTTTGGTTCAAAGTGGGGGGGACCAATTTTCCCTTCTCCTTTTTTCATATCCCTCCCCCCTTACTCCCTCCTTCCCTTTCATTACCTCCCTTCCCCTTCTCTCCCCCCCCTCTCATGCTGAAACAGCCCCCCTAACCCAGTAGAAGGTTGGGGAGTGCTGTGAGCTCCCGAGAGGTCCGGGCGGAACCTTTTGGTAAACTTTTGGTGCAATCCATAAGGTTTGAGGTGGCTCAAATTACTGAAGTTTAGACCCAGGGACTAGTTTTTGAGCGATTTTTATCGAAAAAGTTAAAATCGGCAGGGTTTTATGGTAATCGGTTTTTTTTCGATAGCGATAATTTATTTTAAAAATCTGCGCATAATCTTTAATATCGCCCCTTTTCGGCGCTTCCTGTTTTGGGGGCCCCGCAAATCGCTTAAGAAAGGCAGGGTGAGATGGGGGGCGCGTCATGACGGGGATCGGTTTTGGTTGGTTGGGTGGAAAATCACATACCTCGTTTTACATAGAAAAAGCCCTTCCTGTTTCCCTCAGTTCTTCAGCGTTTCTACTATTTGGGAGTGCGTCTGCATGTCTCCAAAACTATCAGGAAATCTACTATTTTTAAACAGAGAAACCTTACTATTGTGTTAGTTAGATTGTTTTTGGAAGATTTTAGGTTAGTTAGTTATTTTAAAGCAGTTTTTGTTTTAAAAGTCTTTGGGGGGGGGGGGGAGGGGGGGGGGGGGCCGGGGGCCGAACAAGCAAGTTTTATAAAGGACACGGGTAAAGTTCACCAAAGGGGAACTTTGTGTAGACATTCCCTGCAATATCTTCATTTTAACAGTTTGCTATTGAAAGATTTCCCTGGTTTTTGGGCAGTGTGAATTTAAATTTGGTAAAACTTTTTGTTAACCTGAGGTCCTTTGTAAGGTGCAAAAAACCCCATTTTATTTCAGTATAATTTCAGATAGGTGTTCTTTTAAATTTTTCCCCATTCCCCCTTTAAAAATAACCCTTGCATTTAAAAATTTAGAATCCAGCCAATCTTGTAGTCAGCACAGGTTGATAGGTGCCAAAAATACTGGTATCTTTCGGTTTTCTTTTAACCAAAAAAGTGTTTTTTGAAAACTTTTTTCCCTTCAGATTTTTTTTCATTGAAGATAGCTGCCTTATATTTATAAGAATTTTTAGTCACCACAGGTGAATTGAAAGGTGCCAAAAATACCTTGTACACCAAAATTAAAAACAGATACGTTTTTTTTAAATTTGGCGCAATGCGTTTGTTCTTTCAGTAGGTGCACTTATATCTAAGCAATTTTTTATAGTCCCCAAGGTGAATTGAAAGGTGCCAAAAATCCCTTGTATCACCCGAATTAAAAACAGTAGTGGTTTTTTTGACTTTGGCGCACTGCAGTTTGTTCATTCAGTAGCGTGCCTTTATCTTTTTACAGAAATTTTTAGTCACCACAGGTAAATTGAAAGGTCCCAAAAATACCTTGTATCACCCGAATTTTAAAAAGATAGTGTTTTTTGACTTTGGGCATTGCGCTTTTTTCTTCAGTTTCGTGCACTTTATATTTTCGCAATTTTATATTTCCCACGGTGAATTGAAAGGTACCAAAAAAATTTGTATTATACGAAAAACTAAAGATCGTGTTTTTTGCACTTTTGGCCAGTCCAGATTTGTTAAATAGAATTGAGTTAATTTGAATCCGGGCAATTTTTGTTTTGTTTGAGGGATTTTGGTAGTGTGATTTTTGATTTCTGTTAATAATAGACTTTCCAAATATTCCTACCTTCTCAAATTTTTATTTTCTTAACATGGCGAAATTCAGGTGGTAAGCGAAAAAGGGGGGGGGTTTGCCGGGAAAGGTAGGGTACCGAAAAGGTGCTCCTTCAGTGCTGGCACAACCTGAGGGATCTTTTGCGGGGCCGTCGGCCTGTCAGCTGGGTCGGGCCCTGTGAATCTCATTTAATGAACAGCGTCGCCAAATTCGCCCTTCAGGGGTTTAAATGCAACCTGCCCCAGCGTCTTACCTCCTCGTCCTCCCATTCCGGCCACAAATGTCTCATCAGATCCGTCCAACATGAAGCGCCCAAATGTCAACTGTGTACCCCCACTGTGGATACCCCTTGTCTAAAGACCTCTTTGATGAAAAAATGGGTTGGGGTAAAAGGCATGTTAAAAGTCAAGAGGATGATTTAGTCTGCTCTGGCCAGTTACTGATCCCTTAGAGGGGGAAAGAAGGAAGGGGGTTTCAATCGGCAAAAATCCCGGGCGGTCGCAACGCCTTGAAAATGCCCCTTGCTTGTGCCCCAGCTTCGGGTGCAAATGTCGGGGCGCCCAAAATTTCACCTGTTTTGAAGATGTGATGTGACATTGCGGATCCATCCGGCTTTTCGCAGAAATTTGCTTGCAGTTCTTTAGTGGCGAGGGGGGAAAGAGGGGGAAAGGTAAATACGGGCCCCCGCCACCAAAAAAGGGAGGAGGGGGGTGCAGAAGCCCGTGATTGATTCCCCAGCACGGTCAGCGCAAACCCCCCCCTCACTTATCGTTTTAAAAAAAGGCCCAGGCCTCTAAACCCCGGGGCCTTCTTTGAGAAGCCTTGTTCCCCAGCGTGTCATTTGCGCCTTTGCCGTAAACGATAAGTAGAGAAAAGAACCTTAGGGGTTTAACCAAAAAATGTTGTAAATTTGAGCGATTTTTTGATTTGAAATGGGGAACATTTGGGCCAAAAAAAGGCCGCCCGACGCCGGGCCTAAACCCCCTGTCACACCTTTCTCCGCTCCCCCCCCTCCCCACCCCCAAGCTTTCCTCAGCGCCCGCTCTCAGGGTCATAAAGGGGGTCACCCTCCGCTTCAGCCTCCCTTTGCCGAGTCCCCGCACCACCGGGACCATCCCCCCCCCTTTTCCCCTCCCGCCAGTTTGCGCCGGCGCCGTAACGGCCAGTTAGCGCCCCCTTCGTCTCCCAAGGTTTTGGGAGCGAAGAAACACTTCAACCCCAAAAAACCATCCCAAGCAAAAAGCCGATGTCGGCATTGCCGGCTTTTGGCCTTGGAAATGTTGCCTTCCGGTTGGGGGACCAGGGGTTTCCGCCACGCTGGCCCTCGCCCCCCCCCAATACAAGATGCCGGCAGGCATTTCTTTCCAAAAAAGCCGTCCTGCCCCGGCCACCGTGTCATCTAAAAATTTTAACCCGTTTTCTGCATCTGTGTCCGGGAAAAAATCCCTCTGACCACCGACACATGGCTAGTAGCCGGCCAAGGCCGATTCTCTGTGACAGCTCATGGGTGAGCTGGGTGGTGTCTTGGGGGTGGGCGGTGGCTCTAAGGTCGGGCACGCTCTTCAAAATGGGGGATGGTGCAGGGCTCTTTCCCCAAGGTCCCCTTTGGGGGTCAGTGCCCAAATAACCGGGGTTTGAAAATTTAAACTGCCCCTTTGGGGCCCTCCCACCAGGTGGAGCTGGGAGGCTCCCGCAAAAGAGCCCCGGGCCGGGTGGGGGCAAAAAACCTTGTGGGCAAGGTGGTGTGCGTTTTAAAGGGCGAACTGCTGGCCGCCCCTTTAAAATCGGTGGTGGAGCAATCCCTTGCTGGCAAAAATGTATGAAACTTGTGTCCGAAAATTTTCTAAAGAGCTACCCCGGGTTGGACTGCCCGCTAATAAGGCTCGAGGTCTGGTTCCACTTCCGCCGTTCGCACCCCCGCTTGTCCGTGGCTGGTTTTTAGCGTCAGCTCGGCCTCCCCGTTTAAACCCTCTCATTGTTGACGTTTGGCAAACAAAGTGGAATTTCCACCTCCCCATGCCCAGCGATTGTGGGAGCGCGCCCCAAAGCCCTTACCAGTCAAGGCACATGGCCCCGCAAGCAGGGTGCGGACCTGGGGTGTTGAACCACGAGAGGGAGGAGGTGAAAGGCTTGCCCTCTTGCCAGTTTTTAGACGCCCCCAAAAAAGGTCAGTGCGGACATGCCCTTGTCGATGAGCATTGTGGTGATTTAGTTTGGAACGATCGTTGGGAATTGAAACAGGTCTGCCAGCGAGGAGGAGGGATGGCACGTTTTCGGACCGGAAGCCCTTTTTCTCCGTCTGGCCCCAAATTCCGAGGTCCCATTAGTTGCCGGTCCCCCCTTTTCCCCCTTCCAAACGGGGAAATGGTTCCCCTTGAATAAATATTTTTAAAAATTTTATCCTTTCTTCCTGCAATTTTTATTCTAATTCCCAACAGTTCTTTTGGGTTTTGGTGTAGGGGATGTAAAAGACACCCGGTTTCGTGACAAAACAATTAAATTTCTCACTTACTTTAGAATTTTTTCTTTTGTCAATGGTTTTTTGGGTCTGTTCCTCCAATTTTATTGGGCCTGGAAGCATTTTTAAATTTTTTGGGCAGGCGTGAGGTTCAGAATAATTGGTCCTTTGTAACAAATGTGGTTCAAAGGGGATTTCTCCCCCAATTTTAACATGGTGAGAAGTCTTATTTTTTTTTTGGTCACCCTGCTTTGAAAAATCAAAATGACAATACACAGGTCTATTTAAAAAAATTTTTGTTTCAAAAGAATTTGTTTCTTCACAAATGTCAGAGTTCTCGGTGATGGTTGTGAAACAGGAATGGTGGACACTTTAAGGAAATTTTTGAAAATAAAAATTTTTTTGCAATTTTTTTTAACATAGCTTTTCAATCCCTGTTTGGACAAAACCCCCTTTTACAATTAAATAAAGGAAAACAAAGCATGGGGGGTTTTTCCTCCTATTTTTTAAAAATGTGTTTTTAGGGACTTAAATACTAAAAAAACTTGCATGTACAAAATAGCTGTTTTTTAAAAAAATTCCTTGAATTGTACAAGGGGGTAAGGAAAATTAACAGTGAGGTTATTTTGGGAATGGGTATGGAGCCGGACAAAAGGAAAAAATTTTTCAGAGGGGCCCCAAAATTTTGCCGTTGAGTAAAATGAAAAAAAAGAAATGCCAAGAAAAAGGGATGGGTGGAACAGGAGGTTAACCACCATATTTCCGTGAAGCCCTCAATTGGTAGCCCATCATTAGGGAGGGGAACCTCCATATTTTTTCTGTTTACAAAAATGGAGTTCCAACTGTTTTTGCAATTGTTCAACACGGGAAAGTTTTCGTTGCTGGTATCAGGGGCAAAATTTTAAAACCTGCGTGTTAATAGAGAGGAGCCAAAAAAATGGGTTCACCGACCCCTGTAAACTCTGGGGGTCTTTGGCCGACCAGGAAGTCAAGGTCCCCGTTTTTTAATTTAAAGGTGGGTTTAAAGCTCCCCTTTTTTCCGGCACTTTTTTAATCGGGGTTTCTGGGAATAGTGCTGGGCCCAGGCATGCACGCCCAAAATGTAACTGCTCCTTACTACAGGAATGTAGTGTAACAAGAAGCCCTGCCCGCCAAAATGTAACCTTCAAAAAAGAGAATTTGTGTCCACAGACCTGACCCCAAATGTAACATAGCTCAACTACCAGAGTAGTGCTAGCACGGGCCTGACACCCCCAAAGAAAAATACTCTATCTACAGAGAATAGTGCTCAACCCCCAAAAGCCTGCACGCCAAAATGTTCACAAGCTCTTTTACTGCAGAGAAAAGTGCTCGCACAGGGCTGACCCCCCAAACTGTTCATAGTCTATACTCAGAGAATGTGTCAGCACAGGACCCCACACCCCCAAACGTAACATGCTCTATACTAAGAGAATGTGCTCTGACAGGAGCCTGAAACCCCCCAAATGTACCATAGCTCTATACTCAGAGAATGGGGTAGCCAGGAGTGAACCCCCCAAATGTACCATAGCTCTTACTAAGAGATAGTGCTTTCCCGCAAGGAGCCCGCCGCCAAAAACGTACAATTGCTCTATTTCTCAAGGAATAGTGCTCAGCCAGGAGCCTGACACCCCCAAACTGTACACATAGCTTATACTTCAGAGAAAAGTGTCAGAAAAGGAACCTGACACCGCCAAAACTGTACCCTAGCTCTTTATACAGAAATTGGCTCAGCACAGAAATGCACCCCAAAAAAGTAACTAGCTCTATCTACAGAGAATAGTGTCAGCACAGGGGCCTGGACCGCCAAAATGTACAATGTCTATACTAAGAGAATAGTGTCACACGAAGCCTGAACCGCCAAACTTAACTAGTCTTACTACGAGGGAAAATGCTCGCAAGGAGCCCACACCGCCAAACCCCAAAACATGTCTATCTCGGAAAGTGCTCGCACAAAAACCTGCACGCCAAAAATGTACAATGTTATACTCAGGAATTGGCGACGGAACCCGACACCAAAAGTACACATGCTCTATACCAGGAATAGTGAACAACAGGAGCCTGGAAACCCCCAACTGTACACATAGTCTATATCAGAGAATGTGTCAGACAGGAGCCCGCACCCCCAAAATGTCACATGCTTATATCAAGAATGGGGTCAGCACAGGGCCTGACACCCCCCCCAAACTGTACACTAGCTCTTATCAGGAATAGTGCTCCACAGGGCCTGACCGAAAAAAGTAACATGCTTAACTCAGAGAATGTGTCAGCACAGGAGCCCGACACGCCAAAATGTCACATGTTATAATCAGGAATAGTGTCACACAGGAACCGACACGCCAAACTGTACACTGTTATTACAGAGAATAGTGCTCGCACAGGAACTGGGCACCCCCAAACCGTACACTAGCTTAACTCAGGAATATGTCGCACAGGACCTGACACCGCCAAACCTACCAAAATTTCATACTGCAGGAATAGTGTCAGCAAGGACCCGACCCGCCAAAAGACACATAGCCTATATGAGAGAATAGTTCAGACAGGGCCTGACACCGCCCCAAATGTACCTAGCTCTATAGCAGAGAAAGTGCTCAGCACAGGAGCTGACACGCCCAAAAATCAATTTTCTCTATTTTTACGGAAAAGTGCTCAGCCGAACCTAACCCCAAAAAAGTAAACCCTAGCTTTTTATACAGAGATGTGCCAGCAGGTTTGGGGGTCTGCTGCGTTCCAGGAAAAGGGGTATTCAATGTCCCTTTTAAGTAAAATGATGGTTCAAATCATAATGCCCCTTTTGGAAATTTTTAATTTGTGGGATGCAGGTTTAAGGGGGCAGGGTGTGGTACAAAAAAGGGATAGTGAATGGTTGTGATTTTTTTTCTGTGGCTTTTTTAAACCCCAATGTGTTGCCTAAAATGTAGACGTATCCCTTTTTACTGTTTTGGGGTGTTAATTCCAGTTCTTCCCGCCCTGTTTGGTGTTAAAAGAGGTGTTGTTTCCCCCCAAAGAATTTAATGGTCATCCGGGGTAATCGGTTATCGACTACGAAAAACGTCTTGATAATTTTCCGTTTTGACTTTTCAAAAGTGCGATTGTCAATATCGCTTCATACCAGGGACTAAAAAGCAGCCCTGGCAATGAAACCGAACCACCCACCTATAATATTTTACCCCTCTAGATGTGTATTCAGCAAAATTTCGCTCAACCCCCCCCCCCACATCACCCCAACTATTCCTTTTAAATTTGTTATACACACAACAGAATGAGGAAAATAAAAGGGAACACAATCTCACTTTACCCTGGAATCACTTATGTCACATACTATACCCCAAAATTTATTTTATTGCATACCATACACGAGAAATGAAAAATACTCACTGCACCTTAGAAATTACTTGTACCTAGTACTCAAGAAATAACTAATTCACTATACCCCAAAAATGTATTATATTACACACTGAAACCCTAGAAATGAATTACATTTCTCACTGTACTACAGAGATTACTTTACATATACCCAGAGATTAATTACCTCACTGTATCCTAGAGATTACATTACAGACCATACCCCAGAAAGGTTTTCATTACTCAATGTACCACAGAGATTACATTACACTGTATCCCAGAGATTACATTACACACTGTACCCCAGAGACTAAATGCAATAATTCATCGTACCCCAGAGATTACATTTTTACACCGTACCCCAGAGATTATTACATTACACACTGTACCCCAGAGACTATATTAGACAAGGTACCCCAGAAATTGTGTGTGTAGGATACATATATTGAACACAGACACACTGCACATTTGGGGTGGGTTCACATGACGGTTTTTTTTGGCACTGATAGTGTCGTTTGCTTGTTGGAAAATTCGGCGCTTGCAAATGCAGAATTTGACGAGCAAACGACCCAGACTGTCCGAGGCAGATTTCTGCTTACTATCCTTAATGATAAAACACCTCGAAAAATTCTTTGTAGGCGCTGACAGCACGCATAAAATTACTCAAGTAATAATCAGTGTATATCTAAACGATCACTCTGATTTTACATTGTGTATAATTGTAAATCAGTTTCCCCGCCCGATTGGACGCCGGTTCTGAGGCAGATCCAGCACTGAATCCGTCCCAGAATCAGCATTCATATCTTCCGCATGAATGTACCCTTAAGGTATATTTACAAGGCATATAGCTGGGCGTACTGTACGCTCTGCTATATGCCAGGTGTTTTAGAAGTACGCGCTGGCAAGTCCACACTTCTAAAATGTTTCAGGGCAGGCTCCATTCACTTTCATTTTCCTTGCCGCGTAAGTGCAGGGAAAAACGTGGGCATGGCTAGAAAACATGACTGTACATACAGTACATACCCTACTCACATGCACACACAACACCTGGCACCCTTGTTCCCTCCATACCTGTCTCCTGTAGTCTGGTGCAGTTGGCATTCGCCAAGAGCGTCCCTTTTTCTCTGATGAGGGTTAAGCAGAGGGGAAGTGGTATACAATGGGAGGGAAAGATAGAGAGTGTGCTGGACTGTGAGCAGCATTCTGATTTGTGAAGTAGCCCCTGCTGACTCCCGCTCTACCCAAACAGCACTGCTCTCACTCTGCACTGACACTTGAGGCTGCTTTCCTACTCTGTCCCTCCAAAAATGCACAGAAATATAGAGGCAAAGGGTTAACTTTTCCTCC
>JAODAL010006169.1:0-136171 GCA_025379985.1 Phyllomedusa bahiana | reverse complement strand
TAGTATTGCCACCATCAGATCCTGCATACATGACCTCACATCTGATCTCATTATTTCCAGGCTAGAGAACGGCCTCTCTACACTAACTTGGGTTGGGAGGAAAGCAGTGACCACAGGGGCAACATCTCTAACAATGTCAGGGTATAAAGGAATCGCCTCAGCCACAGTCGGTTTTGATGAATGGTTAAAACTCTTCTACTTCTTTGAAAAGCAGGTTTGAAACATTTTGCTGAAACCCTGTTTGCCCGGGGAGGAGAATCTTTTCCCCTGGGGCAGTGCTTTGCCTGCTCCATGTCATCAATTACACTCCTCATGTGATGAGGCTGAAGATATGGGAGCAGCAGCACCGGACGGACCCAATTCCTCTTGCCCTTGGAACCGCATTGAACGAACTGGACCAATTTATTATAGATTTTGGGAGTCGGAGTGGGTCCCTTTTATGACTCCGCCTCCTGCAAAATAGGCTCCGACTCCAAAGCCCTGTATTTTACAATTCTTTCAGTTGTATAACACGCTGTCACAGAGTATAGGTAAGTATAGGAGGCAGAAATTTGCCCCGGGGCTAATGTGCTGTTGAAATTTCGCACCACAGTACACCGTATGAACCCGGCCTTGCACAAGGATTTAAACACGGAATCTGATGTGGGATGTACGTCGACCTTGATAAAATCCATTGTGTGACCTTGTCCTAAGGGTATGTTCACACGGCTTATTTAGCCGCGTATTTCGTTGCGCATTTCACCGCGTATTGCGCTTTTCTATAGAGAACTATGGATCACGCCGCGTTTTTTAGACGGTGTTCGGTTTTGAAAACTGTGTGTAAACCAGGTGACCACTTTTGTTAAGGACCTCTATGGGAAAACCCATGCAGCGGTCCCTATTTTACGGGCTTTCCGCCCGACGGTTTTTCAGACAGACGGCGGTCCGAAAAACATGGAACATGAACATTGACCATGTCCGAATAGGAACATGTGAATGCGAAGGGGGAGGGCTTTTCTCTGGTAACTGCGGAGAAAAGCCGTCCCCCGGCGGCCGTGTGCACGGCCCGAAAACCGTGCAAATACCGGTCGGTATTTTCACTGTGCCGTCTGAAAAAAAGGGTGAAAACCGATGCCGTGGGGACAAGCCCTTTGGCGGAATAACCATTTGTTGAGGTGAATATCTTGAAATTTATCATTGGTGGGAATCTGTCTTGTAGGTTCGTCTCCTCTGGGGTAGTCTCCGGCGTTTTCAAACAGCGAAGGCCCTGGTGGCAGTGGGTGTCGGTACATTTTGTCGATGCAGCCCCTTTTTATTTTGGTCTACCCTTGATTAGTGCCTAAAGCAGCGCCCCTTTAAAGGGAGAGAATTAAAAAAAAAAAAAAAAACAGCTACCCAATGGCAGTTCCTCTTTTTAAGTCTGTGTTCATAAAAAGTTATGAATACTTTAAGTAACATCAATATTTTTTCCCCTTATTTTAGGGCAACTCTTATGTAAATGGAGAAAACGTCATTTCATCTACAAGTCCAGAAGTGGAGGTGAGTGCCATTGCCTGTAAATATGAATAAACTGGACAAATCTACAATTATGGTTCACTTTATAAATAATGGTATTGATCCCTTCATGTTTGTAGGCCTCCAAAAAAGAGGGGTGGGGGGTAGGACCGATGAACTGTAGTATCAAATATAACCAAGGTCACTTAAAGGGGTGTTCATAACGTGATGGCTTTTCAATGGATATTTTTAAATTGTTTGGGCAGGTCCCACCTCTTGGAGCTGTACCTATCTTGTGAAAACCCCCAAAATGTTTCCCAAAATCTAGAACCATCACACTTGCGCAAAAATTTCCCCGTTCGTTTTTGGAGTTCACTGAAGGGGGAAAACTCTGTGTTCCCACTTTCTGTTCTATGGGAGTTCCCAGAACGGGGGAGTCGTGTTTCTCCATCTGTTTAGGGGATTCTCAGTCGGGGGCAGCGCTGTGTTCTCCCCTTCTTTCTAGGGGATTAGTAAGGGGGAGTGCTTGTTCTCTCCATTTGTTTAGGGAGTTCCCAGTACAAAAAGGAGGGTGCGTTTTTCCATTTTTTCCGAGAGTTCCCATAAAGGGGAGCGCTGTGTTCCCCATTCTGCTCTATGGGGTTCCCATACAGGGGAGAGGTGTTTCACCCATATCAAACCTCATTGAACAGAAAAAGAGTAAAGTGCAAGACACCCGGGCTCTCCATCCTGTACCAAGACATTTGGAAGCTGGTTCCTGAGATGGGTGCAGATCCCAAAGGTAGGACCCGCGCGCTATCTGACTTTGATGCAAAACCCCAAATAAATATGCATAAAAACCTGGCGGGAAAAAACCCCTTTTAAATTGAGGGGGCCCTTTCTGGACATCATAGAGGGGCAGACCCTCGCTCATTAGCCATTCATAGTCCGTCCACTCATCACTGTAATAGGTCTGTCACTGTTTCAGTACAGAGCAAGCACTATTGGAGGACATGGAAAATGAAAACCTGTATAGCCTTTTGTTACATGGGACAGCAGGTGAACAAACCCCAAAAATTTTTAATCCCTCCAAAACCTTTTTTGTTTGGGTCCCTGGATGGGGATCAAAGCTAATTTCCCATAGTCTGCGCAGAATCTTTGGGTTTTTAGAAAAAAAAACTCGGGATTTCTCATTACTTCATGGGTTAAGCGTAGCGAATTGTTATACCAGACACCGCCATTACTACAGAAGGCTGTGTTCACAAAGGGGGTAATTTCGGCGTGTACAGTACGGCCGCAAATTTCCCGGGATTGGGAGTCACGCTGATCGCGGTATTCCGCAGCCCGCCGACCCCCATTGACATGCATTACTGGCGCGTATTCGCCGTAAGTAATTGAACCCCACTTATCCCCCGCGCGTCCCAAAACGACGTAATTTTATGATGGGGAGGGAGGCTAATCCATATTCTCTGGAACTATGGATTACTGTAATTTTGGCGCGCATCTCAACCGTATTAGAGCGCAAATATGTGGCGAAATGCGTGCCGATATTAAGCCTGTGAACGGCTTAGGGGAGGGTTTTCCGCGGCCCCCAGGGGGATGGCGGGTCCTGAGAGTTGCACTCCATCTTATATTTAGAGTTTGCTAAGGATAGGGCCATCGGTTTCCACCTCTCTTCCTGGCATCTACATAGACCTGCTAAGGTGTCTTTTAATATAGTCGACCGTCGTCACTAATTTCTGGATATCTCTCCTTTTTTGTATGACTCTTCCGGCCGCTCCTCTATCCTCCTATCCTGAATGCATGCGCCACAGTCTCGATACCAGGATTTGGCTGCTGCCTTGGACTCCAGTAACCTAACCAATAAACAGCTCAGTGCAAAGATAGAGGAACTGGTAAGAGGCAGAACGCTGCGGCCTGTAGGACGGCATGTCACGTGTACTGTATGTCGGCTGCACATACTTCAGCTCTGCGCCCCTGCTTGGCTTTTGCTTGCCTACCTGCATGGAGCCCCTCTACTCCAGCTTCTCGTTTAGCTGTGTGTCTTTCTGCTTTACCCCATTGCAGTCCTTTTAGGCACAAACCCTCTCCAATGAATAATATAAGAGCAGTGGCCTCACAGAATTGGCGAGTGGTGGTCCTGGAAACCCTTTACCTTCTCCTATTACACATGTAAAGCATATTCTCTGGCTACAAGACCTGGTTCACATCTACGTTGGAGATTGTGTTAAAAGTAATGGAAAAATAGGCTATTTTCCATTTGACGCCCTTGAAAGGCACCGTTGGTATCCATCTCTGGATACAAGACCTGGTTCACTTCTACGTTGGAGATTGTGTCAAAAATAATGGAAAAAAATAGGCTATTTTTGTATTTGACGCCATTGTGGATGCGCCATTGTAGACACCGTTGGGATCTATCTCTGGATATAAGACCTGGTTCACTTCTACATTGGAGACTGTGTCAAAAATAAAGGGAAAAAATAGGCTTTTCTTCCATTTGACGCCATTGTAGAGACCGTTGGTATCCATCTTGTAAACGATCCAGCACCACCTCTGCAATGGAGATTAAAAATGAAACGTCCGACCAAATGTGAACCAAGCCTTTAGGGTGCAAGTAGATATATATTCCTTTAAAGGGGTTTTACAATCAAACACATGGCATGTGGATAGGGTATTCCACCATTGTGTGACTTGTGCAGGTCCCACCTCTGGGACCCTCAACTATTGAAAACAGGCCCCATTTTGAATGGAAAGGTAATCAAACTCCCGTCAAAGTCAATGGGACAGTCCCAGAGCACAGCAGCTGTACTCTGAAATCCCCCTGAAATGGGACAGTTCTGACCACATCTTTGTTTAAAGGGGGGTCCATTTTCGAGAGAGGTGCAGGTCCCAGTTCTAGGACCCTCCCCTATCTATCCTTTCAATTTGTCATGTTTTTGTTTGGTGGGACATCTTTTAAGTTTGAGACCAAGTGATGTTAACCCGCTAAACTCTCTAACCAAGTGGTCTGCAAAGTGCGGCTCTCCAACTGTTGGGAAACTACAACTCCCATCATGCCCACTGATAGATTATATAAATGCATGATGGGAGTTGTAGTTTCCCAACAGCTGGAGAGCCACACTTTGCAGACCACTGCTCTAACCTGTGTATTCGCGTAGTAACGCATTGTTTTAGCTAGCTTAGTATTTGTCAGAATTAGGGACCTTTTACCAGTAAACTGATCAGCACTTGCTTAATTGGGTGTTCTTATCTTGAGTCTTCAGTGTTCTTGGCATGTCACTTGGATGTGCCATCAAAGTGTGGTAGGTGCGGGTCCACCTCTGGGACCCTATCTTAAGAGCGGATCTCAAAGGTCTCCGTGTAGAATGGGGAGTCGGCTGTGCTTGCACCGCACTCTCCATTATGTTCTATGGGAGTAGAGGCATGTAGACCAGATCTAAAATCTACAGGCCACCATGAGTGAATTCTCCGATTTTGTTCAGGCAGGGGAGTTGTTCTGGTTTTGTATGTTCATCTTTGTGAATCTTTCTCCCAATAGAAACAGCAGAACCAGGATGTTATGGATAAGCTTGATAAGGTAAGGCGCTCTATCCCATCAATGGATATGGGAACGGCCCTTGTTATCTAGGTTGACTTACCCGTCTACTTGGATTTACCTTTCTCCCCAGGAGAGGAAAGACTTTGAACAGAAACTTTCCAAGGAGCAGGGCTCTCTTCGAGAACAGCTACAGGTGAGGCGCTCGCTAGAAAGGCTTTAGGTTGTTTTACATGGGCAGATAATCTACCCATAACCATAGGAAGTTGATCCTTGTTCTTTTATTTTTACCTGTCGGTTATTTGATGGTTTTGAGTGATCATTTTGCAATCCCTCAAACCCTTCTTCCCTTACACTGTTTGTCAGCACCATATTACCCGATCATCACGGGAAAAGTATTCAAACTGTGATTTAGATATATATATACCCTGTTTCCATGAAAATAAGACAGTGTCTTATATTAATTTGTGCTCCTAAAGACGCGCTAAGACTTAGTTTTAGGGGATGTTTTTTTTTTTATGAACAATAATTCACAATTATTGTTTAACAAAACATCAACCTGTATTAATATACTGTAGTGATTTCCTCACAAACATCAGCAGAAGCAGCCAAACTCTGAATTGCATCAAAAAATGCACTAGGTCTTATTTTTGGGGTCTATATTATAAGGTGTCTTACTTTTGGGAAACAGGATATATATAGATAGATAGATATATATATCCTGTTTCCTGAAAGTAAGACACCTTATAATATAGACAATATAATATAATTTTTTTGTGGTCCAGGGTCTAAAAAAGCTCGTTGGTCTGTTTGGTCATGTTAGAATAGAGGATAAAACTCCTACTTACTTCCCAGACGCTCCTGTTCGCTGCCGGTGCGTTCAACCAGAAAGTAACAGTGAACGTCCATCATTCACGTGACAGGTGCTGCCAATCAGCTGCTTCAGCGTCACCTGCGCGTGATCTCTCTGGCCTGTAATTGGCTTGGCGCTGTCACATTAAGGCCTTGTTCACACGGCTTATTTCAGCGTGGATTGGCGCCGTACTGTGCGCCGGATTTGCGCTGCAGTACGGCTCCAATCCGTCCCTGTAACTACGGAATTCCACAGTTCTCATAGAGAACTGTGGATTCCGTCGCTCCTCCCCGCTCGGTGAATCTGCCGCGGCGGGAGAAAGTGATACGCACATTATTTACGGCGCGTCCGCGCGTTAAATAATGCATTGTCTATGGGGCCGGCGGGCAGCTCCCCCGCCCCTTATTCAAGCAGTAACTGCGGGCGAAATCGTCCCGCAATTACGGCTTGAATAAGCTGTGTGAACCTTGCCTAACGCTGATCTTTACTGCTTTAGCCCGGGATAAACGCTCCAGGAGGCACGTATGAGTCTTCTCTTTTTCTCATGGCCCGACAGACCAACGAGCATTAACCAGTCCTGGGACACTCCTTTTAAGCGTAATTACAATGTTTGCTTCATGACACCAGGTTCACATCCAGACCATTGGGATTCTGGTATCCGAAAAATCTGAACTACAGACCGCCCTGTCATTCACTCAGCAAGCAGCACGTCAGAAAGGAGGTATGCCTTCTCATTTCATCGAATTGTGTATAATACGAAGTGTAAGTTGCAGAAAACATATTGGACTGAGCAGCAGCCATGTTGTAGTCTCTGCACTGTGGGTCCGGGCCACTGCAGTAATTACCAACTGTGAAAAACATGGCAGCTGATGGTTTATATTTTGCTGATAAGCTCCATGTGACCCTAGCACAGGTATGGAAATATAAAAAGCAATTTTTAAATTTCCTAGCAATTCCTTCCTTGTTCCTATATCTCTGCAACTAGAACTGAGCAACATATAAAGAAATGTGTATGTATGCCAGGAGATCAGCCGCACCCTCTCCCCCACACCTCACTGTGCTGTGTCTGGCAGTAAGGGTATGTTCACATGGTGTGTTGGATCCAAAACACGTATTCAAAAGCGCTTTGCAAATCGCATCCAACACACAGGTGCAAGTTTGGATGTGTTTTGGCTGCAGCAGGATCGCTCCCTATAGTTTTAAATAGGGCGTCTGTTGCGTCTTTCGGATCTAGAACTGACATTTAAATTCTTGGAACGGATCCGAAAGACGCATCGGAAAGAAGCAAGTAAACACGCATCAGTGATCACTCGTCTGAACACTGATGCATGTTTTACATTGAAAGGAATGTAAATCACACTGCACATTGTTAGCTGCCTCTTTGAGTTCAAAACACGGATCCAAAAACAGATTCAACACGCAGTGTTGACATACCCTAAGACTGACTGCAGCAGGAGCCTCCCCCATTCTTCATTGTCTGCAGTAGAACACAGTAATCTTTAAACCACGGTTTAAATCCCAATTCAAATTGGTCCACTATAATTTATAGGGCAATTCAGGGATCAAACACTTGTTGTGAAATTTTACCATTAGGCTATGTTCACACGGCTTAAAATGGGACGTATCTCGCCCCGTATTTCGCACCGTACTGCGCGAAATACGGGGCGAGATACATCCCAGTCGTTACGGTAATCAATAGTTCTCATAGAGAACTATTGATTACGTCTCCTCTCCCCGCTCGCACAATACGGAGAGTGGGGAGAGAAGTGACATGTCAATTACTAGCGGCGAATACGCGCCGAGAATAATGCATGTCTATGGGGCCGGCCCCCCGCCCGCGTACACACGGCATAATTCTGGGGCGAAATACGTCCCCGCAATTATGCCGTGTGAACATAGCCTTATGGTCTGCAAGTTTAACAGAAAGCACTGAAACACTGAACAGTTGGACATGTGCATCTAAAGGGAATAAAGGGAAAAGATATTTTCTTGAAAACTTTTTAAATGCACCTATCTGTATGTATGTATATGTGGGTGTATGTGTATGTATGTGTATGTGTGTATATTATATATATATATATATATATATATATATATATATATATATATATATATATATATATATATATATATATATATATATATCATACATACACACACCGGCCACTTTATTAGGTACACCATGCTAGTAACGGGTTGGATGCCTTTTGCCTTCAGAACTGCCTCAATTCTTCGTGGCATAGATTCCACAAGGTGTTGCAACGATGCTCAATTGGTACCAAGGGGCCCAAAGAGTGCCAAGAAAATATTCCCCACACATGACACCACCACCACAGCCTGAACCGTTGATACAAGGCAGGATGGATCCATGCTTTCATGTTGTTGACGCCAAATTCTGACCCTACCATCCGAATGTCGCAGCAGAAATCGAGACTCATCAGACCCGGCAACGTTTTTTCAATCTTCTACTGTCCAATTTCGATGAGCTTGGGCAAATTGGAGCCTCAGTTTCCTGTTCTTAGCTGAAAGGAGTGGCACCGCGTGTGGTCTTCTGCTGCTGTAGCCCATCTGCCTCAAAGTTGGCCGTTACTGTGCGTTCAGAGATGCTCTTCTGCCTACCTTGGTTGTAACGGGTGGCTATTTGAGTCACTGTTGCCTTTTTCTATCAGCTCGAACCAGTCTGCCCATTCTCCTTTGACCTCTGGCATCAACAAGGCATTTCCGCCACAGGACTGCCGCTCACTGGATGTTTTTTCATTTTCGGACCATTCTCTGTAAACCCTAGAGATGGTTGTGCGTGAAAATCCCAGGAGATCAGCAGTCTTCTGAAATACTCAGACCAGCCCTTCTGGCACCAACAACATGCCACGTTCAAAGGCACTCAAATCACTTTCTTCCCCATACTGATGCTCGGTTTGAACTGCAAGAGATTGTTTGACCATGTCTACATGCCTAAATGCACTGAGTTGCCGCATGTGATTGGCTGATTAGAAATTAAGTGTTAACGAGCAGTTGGACAGGTGTACCTAATAAAGTGGCAGTGAGTGTGTGTGTGTATGTATGTGTATATATATATATATATATATATATATATATATATATATATATATATATATATATATATATACAATTTTTTTTTTTTTTTTTTTTTCTTTCTGTCTTGCAGGGGAAGTAGAGGATCTTGTGATGCGTTTACAGTCAACCCGGCAGAGAGTAACAGAACTGGAGCGCACCCTCTCTTCTATTTCCACTCAGCAGAAGCAGCTAGAAAAGGTCAGGTCCTATTATCATCATGGCCTATATACACCTGTCCTCCCTTTGAGTATTTACTGTCTGACCCTTGCATTCGAACCATCCTAGGTTTTGAAGTGATAGTAATTCAGCTGCACTCAGAATTCCCTCGCTTACTACGATATTCAGATATACAGTTGCAAGAATAACAACACATCCAATGAGACATTTTAGGACTTTATTCATATATGGTTTATTTAATCTATCTTTTGTCTGTTCATTGTAGTGACACATATGTTGTAGGTGTAAGAAAATAAAACAAGGCATCATCGTACAGATTTCTATCCCAAACCACCTTATAGAAGTGGAAGTGTAGGAATGATTTGGCGCAAGCTAATATGATTGTGTTCATATAGATGTATAATAAGCATCAGATATAAAACAGAGCCACACAGCCTCACACAAAGAAATAAGAGCTATATGTGCAGGAAAGAAAGAGCTTGAGGAACGTTCTGCCAGAGAACCTTGTCAAATCTTAAGTACAAATGGTTTAATATTTGAGAATGTATACATATCGAGCTTACGATATAGTGGGACTTGAAGAGTTGAGATGAAATGCCAACAGTATACACGTAATCGTTCATTGGCATTCCGAGGTTGGCGTTAAAGTTGTTGTCAGGAGATGACTCCCGTTGTATAGGATGGTGTAGTACACATGCTCTGTGACCTGTGCAGTGAGAGAAGGGAGGTGAGCTGTGACCAGCACCAGTTGACCTGTATAGGGGAGTACTGTGGGCAAATTCTGTGATGTCTGCAGGGACACATGCAGGTGAGTTGTGACCTTCACCTATTGATCTGTATAGAGAGTGTTGTGGGCATGCTCTTTTGACCTGTGCAGGGAGGGAGGGAGGAGAGGCAAGTTGTGACCTTCACCTATTGATCTGTATTGATAGTGTTGTGGGCATGCTTTGTGACCTGTGCAGAGAGAGAAGGGAGGCGAGTTGTGACCTTCACCTATTGATCTGTATTGATAGTGTTGTGGGCATGCTCTGTGACCTGTGCAGGGAGAGAGGGGAGGCGAGTTGTGACCTTCACCTATTGATCTGTGTAGAGAGTGTTGTGGGCATGCTCTGTGACCTGTTCAGGGAGAGAGGTTGGGGGTAAGGTGTGACTTTCACTTGTTATCAGCATTGGAATCTATTTTGTTTATAGCCAGGTGAAAGTTTGTCTCTGAAAATAATGAAGAAACTGATGAGAAGTGATCTCTACAGAACAGGAGGAGTCAGATTATTTTTATGCTTATTGACCAGGGTGGAAACGGCAAGATTTCAGGATACATATTTCCAGACTTTTAATTTAAAAAAAAAAAAAAAAAAAATTAAAAAAAATCACCAAAAATCCATAAGATGTGTAACATTAAAAAAACTTTATTTGCACATGAGGTTATTTTTTGATATCACATCCCCTGTATGTGTGTGTGTATATGTATGTGTGTGTATATGTATTGTGTGTGTGTGTGTATATTGTGTGTGTGTGTATATATGTGTATATATATATATATATATATATATATACACACGCGCACACATATTAGGTGTGAATCTTACAGCACCAGAATGAGAATCTCTTCCCTTTTGTGATCTCCTCATGATGTTTGATTTCCTTTTGCAGCTTAATAAGGAACTGGAGAAGGAGAGGGACAACCTTCGTCTTGAAACCTTAAAGAACGGGTGGGTGTGGATCTCCGGTTCGCTGCTTGCTGGAGTTTCCAGACCTCACATGGGTCACACTTTTCATCTTCTGTTTGCAGTAAGAGCAGCGACGAACTGCACCCGCAGACCTCTGAGCTGGCAGAGAAACTAAACGCACTTCGGTCTGAGAACGCTGCCAGGAGATTGGAGCTTGGGGACCTGCACAAGAAACTCGAGATGGCGGAACTTATGATACAGCAGGTAGGGCTGAGGAAGCTATAGATGTACATTATAGAAACGCTATAGGCAGTGCTTTAGGCAGTGGGAAAAGTTTGTGAACCCCAAGTGTATACAATTTTGTTTGTGTCGTATCAATTGTCATTCGTAATTTGCTAAATACTTTTTATTTTCTGTTTTTAGTTTTCCAATCAGACTGGAGCTCCCGATGCGAACCAACAGCTACGGATGGTCATTGAAGAGCGAGACCAGCTGGGCTCTCAGCTTACACAGGTAACTCCTTAACTACATTACGACCGCCTGTAGACTATATCTGTCCCGGTGGTGGTAGTTTAACTCCGCACAGCTGTTTTAAAATGTCCAGAGCTGACAGAGAGAATTGGCTGTCAGCGGTGGCAGAGCTTTCCAATGAGAAGGCAGGGACAGTTTAATATCATCCCTGCCTTACCGATCGCGGTATATACACAGCTCCTGCTTGCTGGCAGTCATGTGACCACTGGGCACGTATGCTGCTAGGTGTTTTTAGACCTGGATCAACTCTGCCGTAGATTCAAAGGCTGTATTTCCCGGTAACTGGGGCTAAGATGTCAACCCCAGTTGCAGGGTAAATTGGCAATTTGCAAAAAAAAAACAAAAAAAAAACACTTTTCTTAAAAAATGCCAAATGTCTTTTTCTGATCTTTTATGGAAGGCACAATATGTAAAATACAATAAGGAAAAGAAAACACAAAAAATATAACATTTTTAAGAAAAAAAAAAACTTGAAGCCCAAATAACTTTTAGCTGTCACTTTTGCTGTAATTAATTAATTAAATGTGAAAAATAGATTTTTTTTTTTATTAAGTTTACTATTTTTATCTCATAATTTTTTTTTTTTTAAAATGACAAAAATAAAGCTTAGAGAAGGTGAACATCTCTCCTTATGCTGACCACCAGTTAAGGTGTGTAGTGTTTTGATTGCCTTTTAGCCCACTACTAAGCATCTGCATATAACAAGGCATTATGGGAAAGGAGCTGGGAAGCTCACTGCGCCCTCTATTGGTTGTAACAAATCCTCAATTTACTCCTGATTCACTGAATCTCTGAAAAGCAAAAAGGAATATTAGTCAAGCCAATATCGCTCATCTACATACGACCGTTTCGGTGTTTTGCCCCTCATCAGTGTAGAGCAGAGTGATACTGGCTTGACTGGGTGAGAGGCAATGAGTTGCTGAGAGAAGGGGAACATCTCTCCTTATGGAGAGCACCAGTTAAGGTGTGTAGTGTTTTGATTGCCTTTTAGCCCACTACTAAGCATCTGCATATCACAAGGCATTATGGGAAAGGAGCTGGGAAGCTCACTGCGCCCTCTATTGGTTGTAACAAATCCTCAATTTACTCCTGATTCACTGAATCTTTGAGAAGCAAAAGTTAATATTAGTCAAGCCAATATCGCTCGTCTACATACGACCGTTTCGGGGTTTTGCCCCTCATCAGTGTAGAGCAGAAAGCTTAACATCTCACGGGTTAAAAAAGGGAAAAAATCTAGTAGAGTAACTGAATACAAGAAAGTGTTATAGCTTTCAAACCTGTATATACTAAGGAAAATTTAAAGTGGACCTGATCAGGAAGGGGGTAAGCGGCCCAGTCAGGAACTGGTTATTGATGAGGATATTATGCACTAAGTTAATGGCTATGGGACAATGATACCAAGGGTCTGCAACATGCGTTCAGCTGTTGGGAAACTACATCTCCCATCATGCCCACTGGTATAGATTCTATAAATGCATGATGGGAGTTGTAGTTTCCCAACAGCTGGAGAGCCACACTTTGCAGACCACTAAATTATACTATTGCGGCGGAGGTGTAACTTTAAGCTCTTGGGCCCTAGTGCAAAAAGTGAAATAGGGCCCTCCAGCTACCTTGTGCCACTTACAATGCTGGTACCTCCTTATGTGGCAGAAGGGCTTTAGGGCCCCCCTCAGGCCCTACCGCTGCACCCCCTATAGCTATGCCACTGTATTGGGGGTTTTTTCCCCCCCACTCCCAGCAATTTATACCATGGAGAAGGGATCATTCGTATTGATGCCGATTTCTTTCCTGTGTTTCAGATGTCTGATTCTCTCCAGCAACTGAGAGCAGAACGGGACCAGTATGTCGAGAAACTGAAGGAAGAAGGGGCAGTTTGGCAAGAAAGAGTGCGCCAGCTGTCCGATCAAGTGAGTTCTCTTGTGAATTGGCAAACATTTAAGTGGTGCGTGGCATTTCAGACCACTATGCAGATGGCTGTCTTATCATGGGCAGACATGGCTGCAGGGGAATCCCTTATGGAGGATGGCACAGTGCCCATTATCACTTTCCTGATTTTGCTCTTGTTAACATAAAACAGTATAAAAGATTATTTTTTGCAATCGCCTCTGTTACTTTTAATCTGTTTCTAAGCAGTTAAATGACACTGATGATTTCTGATCTTTGTAGATTCAGATACTCAGCCAGGAGAAAGAGGGCGCACGGGTGCAGGTTGAACAGTTGGAGACCAGAGTGACGGAGCTACTTTTGGCATCCGGTATGTAAGGATTTGATCATGTATCCACATAAAAGGTTGAGTTGGTTGTAAATACATAGGTTATCTTGTAGCGATCCTGAGTTACATCCTGTATTACCCTTCAGAGCTGCACTCACTATTCTGCTGGTGCAGTCACTGTGTACATACATTACTTATCCTGTAATGATCCTGAGTTACATCCTGTATTATCCTCCAGAGCTGCACTCACTATTCTGCTGGTGCAGTCACTGTACATACATTACTTATCCTGTACTGATCCTGAGTTACATCCTGTATTATACTCCAGAGCTGCACTCACTATTCTGCTGGTGCAGTCACTGTGTACATACATTACTTATCCTGTACTGATCCTGAGTTACATCCTGTATTGTACTCCAGAGCTGCACTCACTATTCTGCTGGTGCAGTCACTGTGTACTTACATTACTTATCTTGTACTGACCCTGAGTTACATCCTGTATTATACTCCAGAGCTGCACTCACTATTCTGCTGGTGCAGTCACTGTGTACATACATTACTTATCCTGTACTGATCCCTGGTTACATCCTGTATTATCCTCCAGAGCTGCACTCACTATTCTGCTGGTGCAGTCATTGTGTACATGCATTACTTACCCTGTACTGATCCTGAGCTATATCCTGTATTATACCCCAGAGCTGCACTCACTATTCTGCTGGTGCAGTCAATGTGTACATACATTACTTATCCTGTACTGATCCTGAATTACATCCTGTATTATACCCCAGAGCTGCGCTCACTATTCTGCTGGTGCAGTAACTACATACATTACTTATCCTGTACTGATCCTGAGTTACATTCCGCATTATACTCCAGAGCTGCACTCACTATTCTGCTGGTGCAGTCACTGTGTACATACATTACTTCTCCTGAGTTACATCCTGTATTATCCTCCAGAGCTGCACTCACTATTCTGCTGTGTACATACCTTATTTTACTTCTCCTGTTCCAGAATGGAAATTACCAGAGCAAGCTCTGTATGGACAATGGGACAGCAAGTAATGGTGGAAGATTTTAGCTCTGAAATCCAGAGAATTGTAAAGGCACCTCTTGACTATGATACAGTTTTTTGGTTTTTTTTATGTATATTATCTACAGAAGTTAAAGGGGTTGTCTGACTACATTGATTCAACTTACCTTAGTCCTGTTTTCTTGGTTTCGTTTTGAATTGAGGGTCATGCTTACTGGCTACTACTAGGCTGCAGTAGAAGCCAGGTCTGTAGCTATAGCGACCATCGCTGACAGCCTAGCAGGAGAGATCAAACAGGTCTGTAGCTATAGCGACCAGTGCTTGCAGCCTGTCAGGAGAGATTGAACAGGTCTGTAGCTATAGCGACTAGCGCTGACAGCCTAGCAGGTGAGATTGAACAGGTCTGTAGCTATAGCGACCTGAGGAGCTGATGCAGCCCATACAAGAGGGGATATCTAGGAATAGGTAGGACACTGTTAATGGACACATATTGCAAAGTGACTTGTTTTTGCAAGATCTTTAACATAAAAAGCAGCAATCCTTTTAGTGAGACAACCCCTTTAACATATGTCAAATCCTCCTCGGGTGTACCCAGCCATTTCCGTCACTACCACCTCACCACCCTGTCTCTGATTTGTTCTGTATCACAGCAGTAGAACCGGCAGACTCCGAGCCCTCTGCACCCCAGGGCCCTTCAGAAGCCGAGGCGGCACTTCAGCAAGAGGTTGAAAAATTACATCAGGAATTCCTCGAGCTGCAGTCCAGGTATCAGGCCCAAGTTCAGGACAACAGCCAGCTGAGCCGTCTCAACCAGGAGCAGGAGGAGCGGCTCCAAGAATTGGAGAAGACCTTGGAGAGGCAGAGTGAGGATAACGTAGATAAACAGCAGATCCTGGAAAACATGCAGAGCGACAAAGCCACCATCAGCCGGGCGCTGACCCAGAACAGACAGCTGAAGGAGCACCTGGCCGAACTGCAGAACGGGTTCGTCAAGCTGGTAGGTCACTGGTGTACACGCGCTGTCACATTTCCACTCGCTTAGTCCAGACCTATGACGCTGTGATGCAAAGAGCACGGGCTTGTGTTCACGTCGCCTCTTGTCCTGCAGACCAATGAAAATTTGGAGCTCACGAATGGACTGCAAGGTGAGCAGCACGTGAAGAAAGAGCTGGCCAAGAAGCTGGGACAGCTCCAGGAGAGCATAGGCGACTTTAAAGAGCAGGTGAGCCGATAGCGAGGGGCTTTACTGGAGGGTCTCACGGTTTCATCACTGACCATGGTTTCTGTCTTTAAAGCTGGCAGCCAAGGAGCAGGAGGTGCAACTGCTGCAAAGTCAGCGGGATGAGATCTCTGCGCATCTCCAGCAATATGCCGCAGCGTACCAGCAGGTGTCCATTGAGAGGGACGAATTCCAGCGGCAGTACCTGCTGCAGGCCCAGCTCATGGACAGACTGCAGCACGACGAGGTGCAGGGCAAAGTCAGCGCAGAAATGCACCTGAAGGAGCTGCGGCAAAGCAAGGTGAGCGGTGTGATTACTCTATTTACAAGGACTCTCAAAGGGGTTGTTCCATCACGTTACTTCAGCCTCATAGCAAGTTATGAGCTTCCTACACAAAACGGGGAGATGGCCACACACTTGCAGTTCTCCCTGTGAATTTTCTATGGTGGAGTGTTTTCTGCTATATGTGTAAAACCACATATATCACAGACCCCAGCTCCTCTCCTCTATCATATAATCCTATATATCCCAGAGCTCAGCTCCTCTCCCTCCATCATATAACCCTATATATCACAGAGCTCAGTCCCTCCGATCATATAATTCCTATATATCCAGAGCTCAGCTCCCCCGCCTCATCATATAACCTTATATATCACAGAGCTAATGCTCCTCTCCTCTATTATAAAATCCTATTATATCACAGTCTCCTCTCCTCTATCATATATTCCTATATAACCCAGAGCTCACTCTCTCCCCCTATCAGTATAATCCTATATATCACAGAGCTCAGCTCCTCTCCTCTATCATATAATCCTATATATCCCAGAGCTCAGCTCCTCTCCCTCCATCATATAACCCTATATATCACAGACCCCAGCTCCTCTCCTCTATCATATAATCCTATATATCACAGAGCTCAGCTTCTCTCCCTCTATCATATAATCCTATATCTATCACAGAGCTCAGTTCCTCTCCCTCTCGCATAACCCTGTATATCCCAGAGCTTAGCTCCTCTCCCTCTATCATATAAACCTATATGTCACCAAGCTCAGCTTCTCTCAATCATATAACCCTATATATCACAGAGCTCAGCTCCTCTTCTCTATTATATAATCCTATATATACCAGAGCTCATATCATGTGACCCAGCATGCTTGACATCACCTTGCTCACTCCCAAATCTCTGGTCAAACAAAGTTCTGTTCATATAAAGTCAAGTTACCTAAAATAAAAGAGCTGAGCTGTGAGTAGCTACAATGTAGCTGAGTGGTTAGCACTTCTGCCTTGCAGCATAAAGTTCCAAATCCCTACAGGAACCAAATGTGTGGGTTTTTTTTCTCCCTTTCTCAATGCAAATACCTCATTGAGGTTTCTTTTTCTTCTATGTGTGTTGTTAAATTTTTTTTTTTTTTTTTGTGGGGCAGGATAACAAAAATGTGGATAGACAGTGCTTTTAACATGTATTGCTCATGAAATAATAATTCTGGAGACATCGGAGTATTTATTAACACACAGTGGACGGGTTCCCTTTTAAATTTTCATGTTTGACCTGATCCGTTACTTGTCAGGAGAACCTGGAGCTTCTTATTAAAGAAAACCAAGAGCTGAAAGCGCAGATGATGCAAATTCGCAACGAGCCAGAAAGCAGAGCTCTGAGTCGCATGGAAGGTAGTAACAAGTGTCTTTTTCATTTTTGCTGCCTTTCTTGTGTTGCTCGATTAGAACTCAATCAGACTAAATCTTTGTTCCTCAGGGGACGGTGTGGAGAGCAAAGTCTATGAAGATGAAATCCCAAAATCATCGCTGGTTATTCCTGAAGATTTTGAAAGTAGAGAAGAAATGGTGAGTCCTCTTTTCATCTGTGTGGCTACAGCTGAGACTGTCCTCCCATTATATCACAAGGCATTATGGGAAAGGAGCTGAGAAGCTCAAGCGCCCTTTATTGCATGTAACAAATCCTCAATTTGCTTTTGACCCACTGGGTCTTTGGAAAGCAAAAGGGATGTTAGCCAAGCCAGCATCGCCCATCTGCAGACAGCCGTTTCGGGGTGTTTGCCCCTTGTCAGTACAGAGCAGAGCGATGCTAGCTTGGCTGAGTGGGAGGCTATGAGTAGCTCAGAAAGGGAAGATCTCTCCTTAGGGAGAGCGCCTATATAGGTGTGTGAAGATTCGAAATTGCCTTTTGCACTTCACGAAGCATCTGCATATCACAAGGCATTATAGGAAAGGAGCTGAGAAGCTCAAGCGCCCTCTGTTGGATGTAAAAAATCCTCAATTTGCTTTTGACCCACTGGGTCTTTGGAAAGCAAAAGGGATGTTGGCCATTAGTAATCTAATGGTCAGAGACGTGACCCATTGACCTGTATCATTGACACTGTGACTGTGTGTCTTCACGCCGCCATGCTTTTTCTTCTGCAGATGACATTCCTGTCTTCCGCCCTCTCCAAGTTACACGGAGAGCGGGATGAAGTGGAGAGGCAGCTAATGGAGCAGAAGAGGAATTGTCAGCAGCTCCTACAGCAGATATCCGAGCTCAGACAACAGCAGATGTCCAGCCCTCCGCATCATGCAGGTAAAGAATGAAGTTAAAGATATTGCTATTACTATATTACTGGGTCTAGCAGCTCCTGATTTCACACCTGTGTGTAGAAATACTATAGAGATCCTTCATTGAAAACTAGTGTGTCCTAAGTTGGTATACTTGTAATTGTTACTGCAGTATGTATAGAGGTGCTTTCAGCTCTTAAGGGGGAGACACTTTAGTTTTTAAATGCTGTATAAGATATGTTAACAGATGGGGGCATTTCTATATCCACAGGACAGTCTCCTTAAAGAGGTCTTTCCATCTCGCACATTGATGGCGAATCGATAGGGATCTGCACCCATTGGGAGAACGGGCCCCCAAAAGTCCTGTACTGGGAATTCCCATAGGATATAATGGAGAGAACATAGCGCTCCTCTGTACTGGGAGCTCCCATAGAATAGAATGGAGAGAACACACCGCTCCCCTGTACTGGGAACTCCCATAGAACAGAATGGAGAGAACACAGCGCTCCCCTGTATTGGGAACTCCCATAGAGGAGAATGGAGAGAACACAGCGCTCCCCTGTACTGGGAACTCCCATAGCACAGAATGGAGAGAACACAGTGCTCTCCTGTACTGGGAACTCCCATAGAACAGAATGGAGAGAACACACTGCTCCCCTGTACTGGGAACTCCCATAGAGGAGAATGGAGAGAACACAGCGTCCCCTGTACTGGGAACTCCCATACAACTGAATGGAAAGAACACAGTGCTCCCCTGTACTGGGAACTCCCATAGAACAGAATGGAGAGGACACAGCGCTCCCCTTTACTGGAAACTCCCACAGAACAGAATGGAGAACACAGCGCTCCCCTGTACTGGGAACTCCCATACAACAGAATGGAGAGAATACAGTGGTCTCCTGTACTGGACTCCCATGAAGAGAAGAACACAGCGCTCCCTACTGGGAACTCCCATAGAACAGAATGGAGAGAACACAGCGCTCCCTGTACTGGGAACTCCCATAGAACAGAATGGAGAGAACACAGCGCTCTTCTGTACTGGGAACTCCCATAGAACAGAATGGAGAACACAGCGCTCGCGTACTGGAACTCCAAGAAAGAAGGGAGAGAACAAAGTGCTTGCATAGAACAGAACGGAGAACTCGCTGCTCCCCTGTACTGGAAACTCCCATGAAACAGAATGTGAGCACTCTCATGTACTGGGAACTCCGATAGAACAGAATGGAGATTCGTACACAACGGTACAGCTCTTTGTCATGAAAGGAGACTCTTGAGGACCCGTTCTCACCTCTGGCCCCCAGCACCTATGACACATTGTGGGAATAGCCTGTTGATCTGCCATCAGTGTGTGAGATAGGAACCCCACCTTTAGTGTCCGTATAGTGCTAAACCTTATAACCTCGCCACCTGCTTAGTCCTTATGGAGGTTCCCTGTGTGTCTTGCTGACAGATCTCGTCATGGAGAGTGTTCCCAGAGAGGTCTACGATGCCTTGCAGAGCGCCATGGAGAAGCTGCAGGTAGGTTTCATCGCGGGTACAGTGATCTGACGCTTGTTGCTTATGTAATCATTATATTTATAATTTCTCTCTTTTGCTTCGTTTTTGGGTTTAGTTCCGCTTTACGGACCTGATGCAGGAAAGAGTGGAGCTGAAGGAGAGGGTGGAGGAGTTGGAGCATCGGTGTATCCAGCTTTCAGGAGAAACAGATACAATAGGTGAGTGCTGGATGCAACATTCAGCTGGAGAAGACACTTGGGAGAGGCCATGTGAGGTGTTGTCTGTCAGCCCTCTGCACTCGGCGGGAGAACAGAGCAATGCTCTTAAAGGGGTTGTCTCACTACATTAATTCGTCCTGTTTTCTTGGTTTCATTTTGAATTCAGGGGCTTGTTTACTGGTTTCTACCAGGCTGCAGTAGAAGCCAGGTCTGTAGCTATAGCAACCACTGCTGGCAGCCTATCAGTAGAGATGGAACTGGTCTGTAGCTATAGTGACCTGAGGAGCTGATGCAGCCCATACAAGAGGGGATATCTAGGAATAGGTAGGACACTGTCAATGGACACATATTGCAAAGTGACTTGTTTTTGCAAGGTCTTTAACATAAAAAGCAGCAATCCTTGTAGTGAGACAACCCCTTTAAGTGTCTTTTCAGCAGGATGCCAAGCACTATGTTCTTCCTACCAAACTGGCAAATACTTTCCAAATCTTACAGAATGTCGCTTCAGATGGATTAATTGGGACTTTGAAATTCAGGGGGTGTACCAACCATATACTGGTGCCGACTCTGAGACCCGCACCTATCTCAGGAACGGGCCCCTATTGGTTCAAAACGGAGAACCGGTCACACTTGTGCACGACTCTCCACTCTGTTCTATGGGAGATCTGAGTATGACCAAACATTCTTCTCCTCTGTACCGGGAACTCCCATAGAACAGAATGGAGAACACAGCACTCCCCTGTACTGGGAATTCCCCTAGGACAGAATGGAGAACAAGCACTCCCCTGTACTGAGAGCTCCCATAGAACAGAATGGAGAACACAGCACTCCCCTGTACTGGGAACTCCATAGAGCAGAATGGAGAACACAGCACTCCCCTGTACTGGGAACTCCCCTAGGACAGAATGGAGAACACAGCGCTCACCTGTACTGAGAGCTCCCATAGAACAGAATGGAGAACACAGCACTCCCCTGTACTGGGAACTCCCATAGAACAGAATGGAGAATGCAGCCCTCCCCTGTACTGTAAACTCCCATAGAACAGAATGGAGAGAACACAGTGCTCCCCTGTACTGGGAACTCACATAGAACAGAATGGAGAGAACACGGCACATTCCTGTACTGGGAATACCCATAGAAGAGTGTAGAGTCGTGTACAAGCCTGACCGGATCACCAATCTGAGCCGAGCCTCTTAGTGGCCTGTTCCTGAGATAGCCGCAGGTCCGAGAGGTGGGATCCCCGCCTATCCTATCGATCTGCTCCCAAAGACTATAGTGGGAACACCCCTTTAATAAAATATGTCGTAATACATTGCTCCCCTCTTCTTCTTATAGGGGAATATATTGCACTTTATCAGAGCCAGAGAGCAATCTTAAAACAGCGACACAGCGAAAAGGAGGAGTACATCAGTCGACTGGCCCAGGACAAAGAAGAGAGGAAGGTTGGTAAATACAAGTGTTGGGCCGGATTGGTAACCATGATTGCAAGTACAGTAGAGCCCCACTGATTCTGTCCGCTCTCTGCCCAGGCCAAGTTGTTGGAACTGCAGGTCTTGGTCATGAGACTGGTGGCTGAGAGGAATGAATGGTACAAGAAGTATGTGGAGGTCACGAAAGGTTCCAAGGAGCTGGAGCAGATAACCCAAGGTGCAGATAGGCCGATGGAGGTGGACACAACCACTGGAGAAGGTAAGCAATGTGTCTGGGTACAACTGGTTGTCACCAGCTTAGTTGACATGGTTTTTAATGCACTAAAATCCACTGAATAGTGAGATATGAGCGAGGGAGGGGGGGGGGGGGGGTCGGGTCCCAGTCCATGTTCTTCTAGAACAGTGGCCACATTCCATTAAGTTTAATGAATTCGGGTTGTGCTTAGTAACTATTGGACACTGTCCCTCATAAACGTTTGTTGGGTAAATTAGATCGGGTCTTGCCTTGTGGGTTTCAGGGCATTCACCAGTGGGGAAGCTGGGCTTAAAATCCTTGTCTCCCTCCCTTCAACCACATTTTCCCCGGCCTTGGTTGAACTTGATGGACACGTGTTTTTTTTTTTTTTTTCAACCGTACGAACTATGTAACTATGGTTAACCAATGGACATGTGGTACTAAACCCCGATCTCCACACTGTAAAGAGAGTTGATGTCCCCCAGATGTGGTTCTAAGGAACATTTGTGACCCTGCAAGGTTCTTTAGATGGGTTCTCAAAGAATTTCACAAAATTAGATTGGGTGGTCCAACCTTAGGGACTCCCGTCAATCAACACAGTTTGAGGGGCCGAGGCAGTCCAGCAAGTGCGGTCTCCCCATTGATGTTCAGTCACAGAAGCTCAGCTGTGGAGAGCACTGTGGTCCCCTCACTGTTTTGAATGGTGGTAGTTCATTAGGTCCCACTTCCACCTCAGCATTCACCATCCAAGATCACATCTTGGATTACCTATTTAACCGCTTAAGCCGAACGCCTGAAAATTAGTTAATGACCAGAACATTTTTGTTCGCTTTTGCCTCCTTGCGTTTCAACAGTTGTAACTTTTTTTTATTTTTTCAATGATGCATTTGTAGGAGGCCTCATTTTATTCGAGACGAGTTGTACTTTACGGCAGACTAGTTTAAGTTTACGTATAAATAATTGCAGAATTTTTTTTTATTTTTTTAAAAATGTGTTTGGCTTTTTTTTCAATTTATTTACACCATTCACATTTCACACTTAATAAGTTGTCAGATTAATTCTACCGGTTATTACGGTCGTGTGGATACCGAATGTGTGTAGGTTTTTTGTGTAATGTATGCGCAATTATTTTTTATTAAATATTTATTTATTTTTTTACACTTTTTTTTTTGTTTTTTTCTTTAAATCGCATGAAGGGATAACTGCTTTTTTTTTTTTTTTTTTTTTTTACACTTCATAAAGTATTAGCATATTCATATATGCTAATACATTGTAATCTGTGTCTGACACAGTCTGCCCTGATCACTGGCTTGTTACACAGACAGCCCTGGGGCTACTCTAGATCCCCATGGCTGACTGTGCAGCCGTTCCCCAGGCTCTCTCAGGTCACCGGGTGTCCCGATCACCCTACAGAGCAGGGAAACCCTTTGATTGCGCTGCGGTGATGAACTGCGGCAATTAAAGGGTTAAAGCACCGGGGAGCGGAGGTTTCCCCCGGTGCTTGCTGGAGCTGCGCTGGGAACAGGGCTGTGTAGTATAGTCCTGTACCCGGCGCTGGGCGCCGCAAACTCCGATGTCTGCAGCGACGTCTTGAACGACCTGCACCAGCCGACGTCTGAAGACGGTGGGCGGTCGTTAAGAAGTTAATGAAGAATCTGCTGCGTCCGGTTTTTGTAGTTCTAATTTTAGTGGATTGTCGTTTTGTAATTGAAGATGACCTTTTTTTGTTTCTCCGGCACAGCGCTTGAGGAAGTTAGCTTATTAGAGGACACCGAAGAGGAGAAAGCTCAAAGGGTTTCTCAGGTGTCCTCTGCTCAAGAAGGATCAAACCGTACCCCAAGTTCTGAAGACCCTACAGCCAAGCAGATAATGCAACTTCTACGTGAAATTCAGAACCCCCAGGAACGTCCTGGCTCCTTACTCCAAAATCCCTGCATCCCGTTCTTCTACCGCGTGGATGAGAATGATGAGGTCCGGATTATGGTCGTCTGAGATGAACGGTCCCTCTTGATCAAGCCACCGCTTCCATTCCGTCTCCTCTCTGGACTGTGACTTATGGTCTCCACATGCACAGGAGATGCGGTCACTTGGGGATGGGATGGTTGGGCCTAAAGCTGCTGGGATATGTAATGGGCTGGGACAACGTCTTCCCTTGTCTCAGCTGTGGCATTGTGGAGGGAAAGGTTTGTATCGCCAGTGATGGAGGACGGGGATACTCTTTATTCCATGGGGCATTGCCCAAGTAAATTGACCCTGAGGGCAGATATCCCATTTAGATGGGCTGGTAGATTACTACACTGCTTTGTTTCTCTAAACTCATTGGGGTTAGGTCATTTAATCTTTGCCAACAATACACCGCTTCCTTCCTTTTTTTAAAAAAAACCACCCCAACACTAAAAGTTTTATGTGAAAGGATCAAGAATGAAGAAGGGAACCTGACCTTGTAGTGGTATTACAGGTACATCAGATGTAGAAGGACTAAGCTTGGCTCCCAAAAAGCATTGGAGACGGGGGTGGGGGTATTACCAGTCGAAAGGTAGAAGATGATGGATATTAAAAAACTGTTATGCAGTGATGACTAAACTTTATGAACACGGTCTGGTCAATCTAATTCACGTCAGTGTGACCCCCAAACCTAATGGAATAGTGTTCTCCATGCAGTGCATTACACTTACCTTCTATAGAGGCCATCCCGTAGATGGCGGAGGTTTTAGAGAAGTATTTTAAGAGACCCAATTACGTTGTGCCACGCGAAATAAAAGGACACATTGTAGGTTTTCCTTTTAGGGTTTCATTGACTCACTTTGACCCTTTTTTGGCGCAGCAATGATATTCAGAGGATTGTACGATATAGGCTGGCTCCAGGAAGTTTCATCCCAAAATATAGAGATACAACTGGTACATTTTAGGGGATCCTCCCTTTTAAAATCCAATTATTATATGGCCCAGCCTGTTCTGTGCCAGTTTGGTCTTGAGTTGAACACCTGAGTAATTAAGATAATTTGCTAGTGATTCACTGCTTGGCAGCACCATGTAAAGCTGTAGTAGTTGGCCACTGTGCTGACAGCTGTGGTGTAGTAGCTGGGCAGCAATCACTCAATGTCCTCCTCTTTAATCTCAGTCTGCTTTATTAATCAGATTTTTTTAGCAACTAGTTTGTCTCCCATGATGGTGCTGGTTTGATATTGGACTGATACCAGAAAGGGAGAACAGATTGACAGCGTTCACGCCTGCCATTCTGACACAGACAGACACAAAATCCTCCAATCCAATATACCCCTTTTTAAACATCACTTGGATATTCTACGGTTCTTTGCCAACAATATGGGCTGGATGTACAAAAGGACTATAACATACCCCCACGGTCCGGCTTACAGTCTAGAAGACAGGGGAGACACAGAGATTTTGTAAGAAACTAAGGTTCTTACCTGTGCACCGGCGCTAGTCTGTGTGTGTCCCTGATCCTCCGAGCCTCCAGCATCCGGGCCTGAGGTATTGGGGTCTTTTGTTTATCTCCAGCCCCTGTTTGGGCGCCAACTGTTAAGGTGGTCAATAACTGGAACCTCCAGTATATTGGATCTCAGACTCTGAAAACTGACTAATAATGTAGGCTAACAACTAGTCTACATCCTGTGATTGGTGCTGGGTTCACATTGGACTAACAGCAATCACAGGATTTAAAAGACAGGGAATGGCAGTAGTCACCGCTGTCAATCTGTTCCCCCTTCTCTGATGTTGGTCCAATGTGAATCCAGCACCAGAGACGGTGGAACAGATCGACAGCGGTGACACCTGCCATTCCGTGTCTCGGCTTGCATCAGTAATCAGATTTTTCTGGTCCTGTCAACCAGTCTATATCCTGTGATCGGTGCTGGGTTCACATTGGACTAACATTAGAGACGGTGGAACAGATTGACAGCGGTGACGCCTGCTGTTCCCTTTCTCGGCCTGCGTTAGTAATCAGATTTTTCTGGTCCTAGCAAGTAGTCTGTCTCTTTCCGACAGTGCCAAATTGGCACTAGACTGGCAGCGGAGAGGAGTGGAGGGGGGGTGGACAGATTGACAGTGGTCACGTCTGCCATTCTCCATCACAGCATGCATTATTAATCAGATTTTTCTAAAGTTATTTTAGGTGGTGATCCTCTTAAAGGTACACTCACCCTATTCCCAACATATGCAGCCATGTGACTGGACCAACTATACAGGTTATTGGTTTACTACAAGCTAGCACCACACTGGGGCACACAGTACTCACTAATGATAGCTATTGGTGAACTGACGAGCTTGTTCTTGGTCCCACTGCATTTTTTCTTCCTTGAATATATAATGGTTTGTGTATTTTGTTTAAATTTTTTTTTTAACATAGTTTTATATCCTTCTATATAGAGAATGGCTTGTGAGCACTTTGCGGCTGTGCTATGAACACAATAGTGATAAATCCTACAATTATAGACTGTGAACACGATGAGAGTCCGGCCTTGAGGTTTACAGTATTTCTTCGTTACAACATGCTGCAAGAGTCGGCCATAACCTGTTGACCAGTGGTTAATATCTTCTTGCCCTGGTGGATGTTTTGCACAAGTAACAGAGTTTGGGGGAGGGCGGGCGGTATTGGTAGAAATTCCTTCATCTCTTCCTGACTTGAATTTGGAAGCGGTTCCTGTACATAATGTATGAGTGTAACATTTTGTATATTCCTGGATCAGACGCTGGACCTTGGCAGCATTTTCGCTGCAGGTATCTTGTACTATAATATGACGGATCGTCTATAGAAGCTGGTCTGTCCTCTTGATTGGAGATTTATTAAAAAAAGAGGGGAGGGGGGATTATTATAATTTATTGGGTGATGCATCACAGGTCAGGGGGCGACACTTTCCATTCTGTTGCTGAAATGATTTCATCTTGTTGGAAATAAAATTTTCTTTCTGAATAAATGTATTCAGCAGATTTAAATGGCGTTCATGTCTCTTGTAGACTGTAAGGGTATGTTCACACGATGTACTGCGGCGCATACAGTACGCGCCGGAATACATCGTGTGTCGCGGGAGCTCGCGCTGATCATTGCCTACTCCCGAGCCGCGGGTGGGTGGCAGCCCGCCGACCCCATACACATGTCACAATATGAGCTTATTGTACGGGCGAGGGGACAAGGCGTAATCCATAGCTCTCTGAGAGCTATATATTACCATAATTATGGGGCGCATTTCCCCGCATATTAAGCGCAGTACACCGTGAAATGTGCCCCAAAATAAGCCGTGTGAACATACCCTAAGGCTATGTTCACACGGGGTAATTTCGCCGCGCAAATACGATGCGAAATATGTGCCGAAATTACCCAGTGTGAACATAGCCTAAGGATATAATCACACGGCGTGTTGGGTCCGTGTGATCATACGCTTTTAGATGCGTGTTTGAATCAGTCTGTCGGACCCTATATGGACCCAAACACGTATCTAATAAATAGCAGTGTGATTTACATTGCTTTTAATGTAAAACGAGCATCGGCGTTCACACGAGCGATCACTGATGCGTCTTTCGGATCTGTCCCAAGAACTGACATGTCAATTGTTGGTCCGAAAGACGCAGCAGGAGCCCTATAATAAAGTATAGGGTGCGATCCTGCTGCAGCCAACACACATCCAAACACACAGCTGTATGCTGGATACGTTTACGATCCGATCGCCAGTGCGTTTTTGGTTGCAATTTTCGGATCCAGAAACGCCGTGTGAACAAGCCTTCTCTCTGGTCATGGAAAATTTCCAGAATGGCTCAGCAGGCAATCCTATTGGGCACGATGGCACCTGTTTTATCAGGTGGTGAATTCTCTCTGTCCATCTCTTACAGAATGATTTAGTCCAAGGCAGGCCTGCACAATATACGACCCATGGACCGCTTATATCCGGCCACAAGATGTCTTACAGCCCACAAAGGGCTGAGGCTTGAGCAAATATGGGTGGTTGTGTTGGTCCTGGGCAGTTAGGGGTTTTACTTGGTGGTTTTAGCCCCCCACTCCCTACAAAGTTGGACCGATGTGGGCTAACTGATTTAAAGGTTGTTTGTCCAGTGGAAATAAAATTATGTTCATAATAATACCTCTCCCACAGTTCAACACTTTTTTTTAATTATCTTTTATTAGTGTTTTGTTTAGTTTTTTTTTTTTTTTATCACTTCTACACCTGGTCTCTGCCAACAGGAAGTTGTGTTTCTGCACACAGGAAATAGTTCTGTGTCTGATCAGTAGATCATGTGACTCAAGGGGGTGTGACTTTTTTTTTTTCCCCAGAGAAGCTTTTGAAGCCACACCCCTTTTGGTCCTGCTTTCCAAGGCTTTCAACACTGGAAGGAAGCTGCAGTAATATGGAAATGGGGGAAGCACAGCAAAGGATCCTGGGACTCTTAGAGCATGTCCCCACAGCAAGGGTTTTCGGCCGGTTTGCAGTTTTGCAGGCTGCCCGAAAAACCGGCCGAAAATGTGCACCATTGTGCTCTATGGAAAACCCGTGCAGCAGTCCCCAATGCACGGGTTTTCCGCCCGGTGTTTTTTAGGCCCGCGGGCCACTCAAAAGACATTGAGCATGTTCATTCTTCCGTCCGGTTTCCAGACGGAATATGAACACCTCAATGGGAGCGGGGAGGGCTCTTCTCCGCTCATCGCGGAGAAATGACTCCCCCCCCCCGGGGCCGTGGGACGGCCGAAAAACCCGGACAAATACCGGCCGGTAAAACGCCCGGGTATTTTTCCACCCCGTGTGAACGCAACCTTAGGGTGGGTTTCCAACAGAAATGACCAAATACCGCTCAGATTTTCCGACCAGTACTTTGTCCTTATTTTTGGGCACGTAGGGGGACGGCTTTTGTTCGTGGTTTGTGGATTCAAGCCGTCACCCTTCGCACCCGCATGTTCATGTTCTGCCCAAAATCCGGGCAGATGAATGAACACGTTCTAAGTTCTTCGTTACGCCGTCTGTGTCAGAAACCGGCGGTAAATCCGTGCAGTGGGGACTGCTGCACAGATTTTCTATTTAAATCAATGTAAAAGGTTGACCGTCGCTTTATAGACAGTTTTCAGGTTTGAAAACCAGTGCGGTGGGGACATGTATGAAAACTGTCTAGATCTAACACTTTCTTTGTTGCCCATAGCAACCAGCCATCCCCTTTCATTTCATATAGTGCTCTGATAAAATCAAAGGGGAGCTCTGGTTGCTATGGGCAACAAAGAAAGTCTTAGGGTATGTTCACACGGCTTACTGTCAAGTAGCTATGTCCTCAGCATCCCCTGCACAGTTGGTATCTCCCAACAGAAAGAATCCCTGCTACATAGAGAGCGCTGCTAAGAAAGTGAAACTAAAATCTGCCCCCCTGTAAGGATTTGTTGTGTCTGTGTGAACATACGTTTCTATCTAGATGCGTGTTTGGATCTGTCTATTGGACCCAAGCACACATCTAAGGATATGTACACACGGCTTATTTTGCCGCGTATTGCACAGTGAAATGCATGCCGCAATTACGGTAATCCATAACTCTCATAGAGAACTATGGATTACGCCTCGTCCCCCCGTGCGTACAATGCGATCATATTGTACATGTGGGGAGTTAAGTGACATGTCAATTAATGAGTAATGAATGTCTATGGGGCCGGCGGGCTGCTGGCACCCCCGTGCTTGGAGAGTACGTGCTGATCAGCGCGACTCCCAAATCACCCGGCGTATTGCGGCGCGTACTGTACGTGCCGCAATTACGCCATGTGAACATACCCTAGACCAGACAGTTTTTTTTTTTTTTGAAATTTTTTTTTTTTGTTTACAAACACAAAGCAGACCGAGACAGTTTTCATACATGTGGCTCTTAGTTTTACAGGACAAATTGAAACGGCTCCCAAATGGGAAATGCTGCTGCTTGGCTGCAGGAAAGGGACTCGGGACAGCACAGGAGTAGCACAAATCATCACTTGAAAATGACTGTTTTTTATTTTTTAATTTTTACATTTTTTTTGTTTAGCTCAGGCCTCCTCAAACTGCGGCTCTCCAGCTGTTGGGAAACTACAACTCCCATCATGCATTTTTATAATCATGGGCATCATGGGAGTTGTAGTTTCCCAACAGCTGGAGAGCCGCAGTTTGAGGAGGCCTGGTTGAGGTGGACAATTCCTTTTAATATTTACCAGGATATTCCAGTTTTAGTCCCGCTGCCTGGAATAGAAGGATAGGAGGCAGCTGCAGGAGGTCACATCCTTGATACCCATTAAGATGTAGAAGCCACCGCTTGACTCTTCGGTAGGTCCGTAAAGCTTGTGTTTGACCCAACTGAACTTAAGCACGAAACGAGAGCCCTTTTAATTTTTTACAGAAACATATTTTATTTAACGCTCTGACTGGCATCACAGCTACACACCAGCACCAAGAACTTCTTCCCCCAAATGGATGATCCTTTTACATGCAGAGCAACAGATCCAGCTGCCAGCAGACCGACGTCCGATCCTCTCCTTTATGTCCTACTAATATAGACTGAAATTCACATGGAAGCGTGCCGGCTTACATCTCTTCAAGATCCCAAATATATATATCATTATTTATAATATATTTATATAAGGATAATGCCACTACCACAGACATAAGTTCATTAATAGAACAGAAGATGAGTCGTATATTAATAAGCACATTTGATGTGTGTGTAGCACAACCATTGTACAACAGGACAGGACAGTGTGGGAAGTGTCACACACTCCAAGACAGAACAGCTAGGAAGCAGGCAACAGTCTAAGCCCAGGGAAGCTTACAGGTCATAGTGAGGCTTAGGACTCTCGGGCCTTGATGGGCTAACGCGAGTGGCTCTGATCACAGGAAAGAAGAGAAAAAGTGGGAAAGAAAAGGTCAGTCACAATTATGTCCTGAAAACGAGGCATTGAAGTGTTTAGTGAATAGATGCAAAGCAGTCGGGAGGTGGTGCTCTCTCTACCAGCCCATGGGTTTGCTGCCGGGAGGTGGTGCGCGCTCTACCAGGCCTTGGGTTTGCAGCAAGGAGGTGGTGCGCGCTCTACCAGGCCGTGGGTTTGCTGCAAGGAGGTGGTGCGGGCGCTCCTTTTAACCAGGGCCTTGGGTTTTACAGCAAGGGGGACCAAGGCAAGGAGGTGGTGCTCTCTCTACCAGGCCTTGGGTTTGCAGCAAGGAGGTGGTGCGCGCTCTACCAGGCCTTGGGTTTGCTGCAAGGAGGTGGTGCGCTCTCTACCCGCCCTTGGTTTTGCTGCCCGGAGGTGGTGCGCTCTCTCCCAGGCCTTGGGTTTGCAGCAAGGAGGTGGTGGGCGCTCTACCAGGCCTTGGGTTTGCTGCCGGGAGGTGATGCTCTCTACCAGGCCTTGGGTTTGCAGTAAGGAGGTGGTGCGCTTCCTTACCAGGCCTTAGGTTTGCAGCAAGCAGGTGGTGCGTTCTCTACCAGCCTTTGGCTTTGCTGCCGGGAGGTGGTGCGCTCTCTACTAGCCTTTGGCTTTGCTGCCTGGAGGTGGCGTACGCTCTCTACCAGCCCTTGGGTTTGCTGCCTGGAGGTGGCGTGCTCTACCAGCCTTTGGGTTTGCTGCTGGAGGTGGCGTGCTCTCACTACCAGCCCTTGGGTTTTCCCAGTGGTGGCCCAAGGTGGGGCGCACTCTCTACCAGCCCTTGCGTTTGCTGTCGGGAGGTGGCGCTGTCTACCACCCCATGAATAGGCTGCCGGAAGGTGGCGCTCTCTACCAGCCCTTGGGTGTGCAACCAGGAGGTGGTGCTCTCTACAAATGGTAGGTTTAGCAAATAGGAAGTGGTGGGCCATACAAGCCCTAAAAGAGTGGCACTCTCTACAACCCATAGCATGAGCTGCCAAGAGGTGGCACTCTCTACATACCCTATGATCTGTAATGAGGAGGTGACACTTTCTAAATTAATGCCCAAGTGTCCACCAAAAGCCCTTTACAATACCTAGGACCAGCAACCATAGGATGTGACTCTCTTCGCTTCCTAGGATCAGCAACCAGGGGTTGGGACTCTCTGTAATCCCTATTACTAACAACCAGGAGGTGGTAGAGAGGTGTCAATCTTTACAAATCTTAGGGCTAGTAGACCAGGGCCATGCTTAGTCTAGCAGACTCTATGACCAGCTGTCGGGAAGTGGCACTCTACCCACCACAGGTTCAGCAGCCAGCAGGTGGCACTTTCTACCTGCCCTAGTATCAACAAGCAGGAGGTGGTGGGGTTTTATAATCTAAGGAGGTGGCATTATTTACAGATTCTAGGACTAGCAGCTAAGATCCACTGTTGTAGACCTTATGACCAGCTGTCAGGAAGGGACACTTTCTAGCCACCCTAGGCCACCAACCTAGACTGGCACTTTGTACTTGCCCTAGCACCAGGAAGTGACATTCTGTACAACTCCTTGCACAAGCAACATGGAAGTGGCACTCTCTACAACCCCAAGCACCAGCAACCAGGAGGTAGCACTCTACAACCCCAAGCACCAGCAACCAGGAGATAGCACTCTCTACAACCCCAAGCACTAGCAACCAGGAGAGGATACTTTCTACAACCCCGAGCACCAGCAACCAGGAGGTGGCACTCTCTACAACCCCGAGCACCAGCAACCAGGAGAGGACATTTTCTACAACCCCAAGCACCAGCAACCAGGAGATGGCACTCTCTACAATCACTAGCACCAGGAGAGGACATTTTCTACAACCCCGAGCACCAGCAACCAGGAGAGGACATTTTCTACAACCCCAAGCACCAGCAACCAGGAGAGGACATTTTCTACAACCCCAAGCACCAGAAGGAATCAACCTCTACAACCCCGAGCACCAGCAACCAGGAGAGGACATTTTCTACAACCCCAAGCACCAGCAACCAGGAGAGGACATTTTCTACAACCCCAAGCACCAGCAACCAGGAGGTGGCACACTCTACAACCCCGAGCATCAGCAACCAGGAGATGGCACTCTCTACAACCCCTAGCACCAGCAACCAGAATGGCCCCTTTTCACCCCAAAACCAGCAACCAGGAAAAGGCACTCTCTACAAAATCCCAAAACCAGGGAGGGCACTCTCTACAACCCCAAGTCCCAGCAACCAGGTATGGCACTCTCTACAACCCCAAGTACCAGCAACCAGGAGATGGCACTCTCTACAACCCCGAGCACCAGCAACCAGGAGATGGCACTCTCTACAACCCCAAGTCCCAGCAACCAGGAGGTGGCACTCTCTCCCAACCCTGACCGCACCTGGAGATCACTCTCTCCCAACCCCAAGTCCCAGCAACCAGGGTTGGCACTCTCTAACAACCCCAAGTACCAGCAACCAGGAGATGCATTCTCAACGCCCAAGACCAGCAACCAGGAGTGGCACTCTCTACAACCCCAATAAGTCCAGCAACCAGGAGATGGCATTCTCAACGACCCCAAGCACCAGAAACCAGGAGATGGCACTCTCTACAACCCCTAGTACCAGCAACCAGGAGATGGCACTCTCTACAACCCCTAGTACCAGCACCCAGGAGATAGCACTCTCTACAACCCCAAGTACCAGCAACCAGGAGGTGGCACTCTCTACAACCCCAAGTACAGTACCAGCAACCAGGAGATGGCATTCTCAACGACCCCAAGCACCAGCAACCAGGAGATGGCACTCTCTACAACCCCAAGCACCAGCAACCAAGAGATGGCACTCTCTACAACCCCAAGCAACCAGAAACCCAAAGGAGATGGCATTCTCACAACCCCAATACAGCCCCAGAAACCAAAGAATTTGGCACTCTACAACCCCAAGCACCAGCAACCAGGAGGTGGCACTCTCTACAACCCCTAGCACCAGCAACCAGGAGATGGCACTCTCTACAACCCCAAGCACCAGCAACCAGGAGATGGCACACTCTACAACCCCGAGCACCAGCAACCAGGAGATGGCACTCTCTACAACCCCTAGTACCAGCAGCCAGAAGGTGGTATTCTCTACAACTCCTATTACCAGCAACCAGCAGTTGATACTCTCTAAAAGCCCGAATACTAACAACCTGGAGATGGTGGGTTTTTACATCCTGGGAAGATAGAATTATTGACAGAACTAGCAGCCCAGAGCCATCTTGCATTCCCTATGGCTGTCAGTAAGTGCTACTCATTACCCGCCATAGGGTCATCTCAGGGTAATCTATTGTGTTTTTGTTTTTTGTTTTTGTATATGCCCAAAAAAATGTTAGCAAGTATGACGAGTGCTTTTACACCTACATTCCTGCTTTATGTTTTGCCACGTCTAACAGGCCCAGGTTTTTAATGTAGCCCCCTCACATGATACAACTACAGTCGCCCTATCAGAAATTAAGGAGGCACCGAACTTTGTACAGGTCATGTGTGGACAATGCCACCTTCCGTTTTAACCAGTGCTCCACTGCGCTGTATTTTTTATCCCATTTTGTCATTGCACTGTCCCTGGTCTATGACTGTGATCCTCAAGTGCACCCCCATTTCTTTCAAAACTTAAAACCTTAAACTTTCTGGCACTTATTAATAGGCATATAGCCCTCTATCAACGGGATAGTTTACCTGTGCCTAATACCTCCCACACATGTACCAGGTCCCCCAAGGAGATCTCCCACACAGGTAGGGTGCGTTTACACGGCAAATACCAAGTACCGGTCGGATCTCCCGACTGATATTGATGTGTTTTTTTCACACAGGGGTCGGCTTTTGTCCATGGTTAGGGGATTCAAGCCGTCCCCATTCGCACCCACATGTTCTGCCCAAAAACCGGGCGGAAGAATAAACATGTCCTAAGTTTTTCAGACCGCCGGTGGTGTCAAAAAACGTTCGGCGGAAAATCCGTTCAGTGGGGACTGCTGCACGGATTTTCCATTAAAGTCTATGGGGGAGCGTTGCTCCGACCAAAAACCCTGGCTGTGGGGACAAGCCAGTACACGGCGACTGTATGAGAAAACTTAGGGTATGTTCATACGGCGTACTGGGGCGCCTACTGTAGGAGCCGCAATACAACGGGTGTTTTGTAAGTACGTGCTGATCAGCGCGTACCTCCAAAGCACTGGGCGGGGCCGGCCGCATTGTCAGCGGCGCGAACAAATGACGTCACTTCTCTCCCCCTACAATCGGCGTAATTCATAGTTCTCTATGAAAGCTATGAATTACCGTAATTGCGGCGCGTATTAGAGCGCAAATACACAGTGAAATGCTCGCCACAATTACACCGTGTGAACATACCCATAGTAATTCAGACCTATACCATATTCAACTTATATAGCATGTACCACAGCTAGACCAACCCCTACCCAAGTGCACAGGCCAGGCTGTAGGTAAACTCCCCCTATAAAATTCTATTTTGTATTCTCCTCTACTGCCAGTAAATTATACCCTGCGAATGGCAAAAATAACACCCGAATTTATGTAAAAAAAAAAAAAAAAAAATCCATATCTAATAGCACAACCTTTACTTAAAATCACCAACCATGACCCCATTTGCCACTCATTGTTCAATGGGAATGGAAATTTCGCAATCATGGATCAAGCAGAGAAAGAAGATGCAAAACATCTGCAGAGAACCACACTCAACATAACGAATGGCGATTCAGGAGAGGAGACAGAGGAAGACTGCGGTGCTGTCTTTACAAGCAATGGCTACTAATTATATCACACTAATTTGATTGACATCCTTTTAATACAAAAGCAAAAAACCAAAAAAAATTCGTACAACAGAATAGCATGAAACGCGTTGAGATCATTTCTAGAAGCAGGTGGAAAGATGTGCAGTGGCATCGGGGGGAAGGGGTGCGGAGACAGAGCGAGAAAAAATAAAATATATATATATATATATCTATATATCAATCAGACATTGCAGGTGTTTAGACATCACAATATGGAGCTGCAAAGGGGACGATACTACACATCTGTACAATACAATACCTAGTGACACTGAGCCAGTGTTTACAACACAGTGGTACAGGGGGAACGTTTTTTTTTTCACCATGCCCGGAATAGGTGTGATGGGAGGGTTGGGAGAAGGGAGGGGGGGGGTGAGCTGTGTTCGGCAGCCAGGCCTCCATTTTTTAATCTAAGAGGGACGGGTCGGCAGGTCGGATAATGGTGGGTCGTGTAGGTGATGCGGGAGCCTTCCTGCTGAATGGAAATAAAAACAAGAACAGACAAAGAGAACACAGAGCGTGATTAGCATTATCCATGATATGAGACAGTCAGCCCAGATACCCCTGCCAGCTGGAGTCAGTCATCACTTCTACACTACCCGGGCGTATTGGTGGATGTGAAACAAGAGATTACTTTGTGGAGGTGTTCGGTACCGGGGAACATGAATACAAATGTATTAGGTGGATTCAAAATGGCCGCCACGGTCTATAGAGCCCATGCCTAACAACTGCCCTGATTTTGGCGGGACATTCCCAGATTGGGAACAATGTCCCGCCGACCTGAGACGACTGGCACGAGACCCAACATTTAGGGGTATGTCCCAGGGATATCAGGGCCTGTTGCCTATAGCAACCAATATCGCCAGTTTCTGTCATGAGCTGAAGCTTAATGGGTTCTCCGAGACTTTAAAAACCTCCCACTGCGCTAAAATAAAAAACTACATATACTTGCCTCTCCCATCACCACCATTTCAGCACTTCCCCCATCCCTTAATTATGACATCATGTTCATGGATCACATGATGCTGCAGCCAATCACTGACCTCTGTGGTCACATGCTGTACATGAAGATTGCAGCATCATGTGATCCATGAACGTGATGTCATCAGTGAGGTCAGTGATTGGCTGCAGCCAAACCATGAATGATCTTATGAAATCATTTACCGTCTCATCAGTGAGGGTCAGTGATTGGCTGCAGCATCATGTGATCATGAACATGACTCATCAGTGAGGTCAGTGATTGGCTGCAGCATCGTGAATCCTGAACGTGATGTCATCAGTGAGGTCAGTGATTGGCTGCAGCATCATGTGATCCATGAACGTGATGTCATCAGTGAGGTCAGTGATTGCAGCATCATGTGATCCCTGAACGTGATGTCATCAGTGAGGTCAGTGATTGGCTGCAGCATCATGTGATCCATGAACGTGATGTCATCAGTGAGGTCAGTGATTGGCTGCAGCATCATGTGATCCATGAACGTGATGTCATCAGTGAGGTCACTGATTGGCTGCAGCATCGTGTGATCCCTGAACGTGATGTCATCGGTGAGGTCAGTGATTGGCTGCAGCATCATGTGATCCATGAACGTGACGTCAGAGGTCAGTGATTGGCTGCAGCATCATGTGATCCATGAACGTGATCTCATCAGTGAGGTCAGTGATTGGCTGCAGCATCATGTGATCCATGAACGTGACCTCATCAGTGAGGTCAGTGATTGGCTGCAGCATCATGTGATTCATGAACGTGACATCATCAGTGAGAGAACGGTGGGGAAACCGAAGCTCTGGCAATGCTGGAATGGTGGTGATTGGAGAGGTAATTTTAAGGTAACTCTCTATTTTAGCACAGTGGAAGGGAGGTTTTTAAAAGTCTTGGAAAATCCCTTTTAACTGTACTGTTAAAATGAATTATAGATTCAGTATAGATACATAAGGCCCTTGAAATGAAATATGGACCATGTGGTTGCTACAGTAACACCTCCCCTCAACTTGTCTATAGCAAACAATCACAGCTCACCTCAATTCATAAACTGCTGTGGAAAGCTAAAAGCTGTGCTGCGATTGGTTGCTATGGGTAACATGGCTAAATCATGTGGAGCAATATGGTTCCCTAGCTCCGACCTTGTTGCTATAGATGTCCGTGAACAAACTATACAGTCGTGGACCCCCATCTCAGAACTTGGGGACCATATTGCTAAAAATCAGGCCTCATTTATGAAAACTAACAGTAAGACTGTCCTTGTGGTCCCTAGCAACCATCAGAGCCCATAGCAACCAACCAGAGCTCAGAGCAAGCAATCAGGGCTCATAGCAACCAATCAGAGCTCAGCTTTCATTTTACCAGAGTGGTATAAGAAATGAAAGCTGCACTCTGATTGGTTGCTATGGGCTCTAATTGGTTGCTGTAAGCTCTGGTTGCTATGGGCTCTGATTGGTTAATATGGGCTCTGATTGGTTGCTATGGGTTCTGATTGGTTACTATGAGTGCTGATTGGTTACTATGAGTGCTGATTGGTTGCTGTGAGCTCTGATAGGTTGCTACGGGTTCTGATTGGTTGCTATGGGCTCTGATTGGTTAATATGGGCTCTGATTGCTTGCTATGGGTTCTGATTGGTTACTATGAGAGCTGATTGGTTTCTGTGAGCTCTGATAGGTTGCTATGGGATCTGATTGGTTAATATGGGCTCTGATTGCTTGCTATGGGTTCTGATTGGTTACTATGAGCTCTGATTGGTTATTATCAGCTCTGATTGGTTGCTACGGGTTCTGATTGGTTGCTATGGGCTCTGATTGGTTACTATGAGCTCCGATTGGTCGCTACGAGCAACTAGGACAGTCTTACTGCTAGACAGTTTTCATAAACAAGGCCCATTATATACAAGAAAGTGTTTTCAATAAACTTTATTGACAAACTTGTAGAAATTCTCCAGAAAGTGATATTTTGAGGGGGTCTCATCTTTGTTTTGGTGTCTCCTCTTGAAACCACATTGTAATTTATGACCCAATGTTTTTTGTTTTTATTGTTATATTTTACGTCATACATCTCTGAAAGACAGGAATTTCGGCAAATCAGAGGCCTGTGTTTTATGTGATAGATGAGGCTTTCCAATGTCCTCCATGCTCTGTCCATGTCAGGTTTAGGAGGGCTGACTGTGTGTGTGAAACAGAGAGCAAACACAGCAAGATCACAACATTACGACTCAATGGTGCCAACCGCGACAGGTGGGTATATGAAAAGCCGAATTAATCGGGGTTGTCAAAAAAAAAAAAAAATAGCGCACAGTATAAGAACGCCTGGGGTTCTCCACCGCAACCAATCAGATCGCAGCTCTCATTTCAAAAGTGAAGGTTTCGGAATGTAAGCTCACATCCGATTGGTTGCCGTAGACGCTGCCGCGTTTTTTTCTCTGCGCTAGTTTTTATACATGACCCTCTAGGGTGGGATAATACGGGAACAGTGATTAGCGTTTCAGCAGTGGGTTGTGGTGGGTATGTAGGAACAATCAAACTGCGGAGAGGATTCGGTTTGATGAGGGCATGAGACAACAGGAAGGGAGAAAGCGAGTTCAAAACGCGTGAGAGACAATTAGTCCGAGTTGCCAGGCACGGTTAATTATTTTTTTTTTTTGGGACAACAAGCAGAGTGCGGCAATGCCAGAAAGCGGTGAAAAGTGATAGAGAGATGGAGATTGCAGAGTGGACACTTGAAGAAGAGAAAGTGGAAAAGACATAGACAGGGATGACCAAGAGATATGGAGGAGTGAGGGGGGTGGGGGTGGAGAGGGTCTATTTACACAAAGCAGGATCCCACTGATCGCCATGTTGGCCACATAAATGTGCAAGAAGATCAGTGACAAAAGGTAAAACATGGACGTTCATTGCGCCATGCCAGACATCTTGATGGGTGGACATGCTGATTTGGTGACTGCTTGGTGTAATCTGTGCCAGGGGGGGCATCAAGAAAGGAGCACGCATGGGGCTAGTTAGGTCAGTGGTCTCCAACCTGTGGCTGTTTGGCAACATCTGGGGAGCCAAGGGTTGGAGAACGGCACTTAAGATGAAGAAAGGACAGGCAGAAGGGGACATAAGAGTATTTGCAGCGGTCTGCAAACTGTGGCTCTCCAGCTGTTGGGAAACTACAACTCCCATCATGCATTTATGTAATCTATAACAGTGGGTATGATGGGAGTTGTAGTTTCCCAACAGCTGGAGAGCCGCAGTTTACAGACCACTGCACTAGGGTTATCTGGACTCTGCTGCAGCTCTCTTTAGAATCCAAAAAGTCCCTAGGTCAATCCTAGGCTGTGTTACCCATTGGGCACACAAGGAAGGTGCCTGGGAGTCCAGGAGCATAAGGACCCTGGGTAGTCGGAGTTATGCCATCACCTCTCTGCCCTGCCAAATAGTCTGCTGTAGGCTGTGACAGGTGCCTTTTATTTGATTTTTTACTGTTCCAATTTGAAGGGCCCGGTGTGATGTGTTTAGTGCACTGCTTTGGTCAGGGGTCCATATATACTATTATGACAGCCCTGGGTCAATCAAGTAGTCACAATGACCAGTAACCCTAATCTATGGAGTTCTAAATCTTTAAATTTCCTTAGAATTTACAGCCTGGAAGCGGCACATTCTGCCATTCTCAGTTGTAATATTTGGGTATTGAATATATTAGGAAAGTCTGTGCCCAATTTTCCTGATTTAAAGTGGTTTTCTCACTACATTGATTCGTCCTGTTTTCTTGGTTTCATTTTGAATTCAGGGGCGTGTTTACTGGCTTCCACTAGGCTGCAGTAGAGGCCTAGTCTGTAGCTATAGCAACCAGTGCTGGCAGCTTATCAGGAGAGATCAAATAGGTCTGTAGCTATAGCGACCAGCGCTGGCAGCCTATCAGAAGAGATTGAACAGGTCTGTAGCTATAGCGACCTGAGGAGCTGATGCAGCCCATACAAGAGGGGATATCTAGGAATAGGTAGGACACTGGTAATGGACACATATTGCAAGCAACATAAAAAGCAGAAATCCCTGTAGTGAGAAAATAAGGGTTTACAAGGGTTATGCTTCTTAGTGCTGCAGGTCGTAGAAAACTGCAAATCAGCTGTCTCAGAGAATGGGCAGGGTGAGACCTGCAGTCTTCCTCCTCATTCATTTCTACGGGAGTTCCAATTGGGGTGGAAGATCACAAGTGCGGCCCTTCTTATTCTCTAAGAAGGTCGGCTTGTAAAGCGTTACAAGCCGACCTTCAGTGCTGAAAAGTGCTCATGGTAAAACCTCTTTAATCTGCGTATATATGAGTCTACAACTTTCTTATGTAGACCCATTTATTAAATTGGGGTTCCCACCATAGATTTTGATGGGACATCGATAGTGCTCCTTTGTACTGGGAACCCCCATAGAACATAATGGAGAGAACAAAGCGCTCCCCTGTACTGGGAACTCCCATAGAGGAGAATGGAGAAAACACAGCGCTCTCCTGTACTGGGAACTCCCATAGAGGAGAATGGAGAGAACACAGCGCTCCCCTGTACTGGGAACTCCCATAGAACAGAATGGAGACAACACAGCGCTCCTCTGTACTGGGAACTCCCATATAACAATTTGGAGAACACAGTGCTCCCCTGTACTGGGAACTCCCATAGAACAGAATGGAGAACACAGCGCTCCCCTGTACTAGGAACTCCCATAGAGGAGAATGGAGAGGACACAGCGCTCACCTGTACTGGATAGTCCCATAGAACAGAATAGAGAGAACACAGCGCTCCCCTGTACTGGGAAGTCCATAGCACAGAATGGAGAGAACACAGCGCTCCTCTGTACTGGGAACTCCCATAGAACAGAATGGAGAGAACACAGCTCTCCTCTGTACTGGGAACTCCCATAGAACAGAATGGAGAGAACACAGCGCTCCCCTGTACTGGGAACTCCATAGCACAGAATGGAGAGAACACAGCGCTCCTCTGTACTGGGAACTCCCATAGAACAGAATGGAGAGAACACAGCTCTCCTCTGTACTGGGAACTCCCATAGAACAGAATGGAGAGAACACAGCGCTCCCCTGTACTCAGAGGATGGAGAGGTGTGCACAAACGTGAACAGCTCTCCATTCTAAGCCAAGAAATTTAGGGGACCACTCCTGAGATAGGTGTGGTTCCTATAGAACAGAACAGTTCTGCGCCCGTGTGACCAACCGGCTCTCCATTCTGAGACGCAACTTTTGAGCACCCATTCTCAAACTAGGTGCAGGTCCCAGAGTTGGGGTGAGTATTTATCAGACTTTGATGGCATATCTTAGACACTATGGTTGGAACACCCCTTTAAGTCTCTTGTGTCTGAGGTTCCGATCGAAGCCTCCTTTACAGATTCTATCCATGACCCTACGGACCCCATTGGCTGTAAAGAGGTCCGTCATTTGAACAGAGAACTATGACGAGGTTTTCTAACGGAACCTTTGACACAAATGTGAGTTTCATTCTATATCCCTTCAACCCAGTTCCTATAAGAATCCATAAAAATTGGGAATGTGGTCCCCCGCATGGAATTGAACTTAGAGGTAGATGATACGAAACACACTGCCTGGCAACAGGGCGAGAGACAGCAGATGGGTGTGAACATGTGCGTAACACACGAAGGTCACATGACTAGGAAAGGAGGCACGCCGGTCACAAGACTTGAAATGCGTGACATACCGTGACGAGTGTTCCTCATGGGTCACTGATAGTTATTCTGAAAAATAACATGAAGTCAGAGGCTGAGAACAGCCACAGCCAGAAGCATGTACGGGCCACGTATGCATACACAGAACCATGGCGGACCATGATACAGATACATACACGCACACATCAATATACAGCCACAGCCGGACTATTCTTGGCACCTAAACAAAATGGAGACCAATGTCGTCATATACATATACGCCAACTTCTTATTCAGACACCATCAAAGGCTACGTATGACTATAGCAGCAAGTAACTGTTCTGTGTGCTGGTAGCATGGGGGAAATTGGCCATTGGAAAATTAAAGGGGTTGTCTCACTACATGATTCATCTCACCTCAGCCCTGTTTTCTTGGTTTCATTTTGAATTCAGGGGCGTGTTTACTGGCTTCTACTAGGCTGCAGTAGAAGCCCGGTCTGTAGCTATAGCAACCAGCGCTGGCAGCCTATCAGGATAGATCGAACAGGTCTGTAGCTATAGAACCCAGTGCTGGCAGCCTATCAGGAGAGAGCTAAAAGGTCTGTAGCTATAGCAACCAGTGCTGGCAGCCTATCAGGAGAGATCAAACAGGTCTGTAGCTATAGAACCCAGTGCTGGCAGCCTATCAGGAGAGAGCTAAGAGGTCTGTAGCTATAGCAACCAGTGCTGGCAGCCTATCAGGAGAGATCAAACAGGTCTGTAGCTATAGCGACCTGAAGAGCTGATGCAGCCCATACAAGAGGGGATATCTAGGAATAGGTAGGACACTGTTAATGGACACATATTGCAAAGTGACTTGTTTTTGCAAGATCTTTAACATAAAAAGCAGCAATCCCTGTAGTGAGACAACCCCTTTAAGGTTTGGTCCATATATATAGGCACCTAGTCATGAGAAGTGTCAGTCTGGTCAGTTCTGGTTCTGGATGGATGAAACATCAATAGAGGTTCGGTTTACTTGTATTGATTATTTGATGAAGCTTACACATGCTAACTAGAGTCCGACGGGTTTCAGATTTTCTGTACATAACCTTCTGAAAGAGCATTTGGTGTCCATGTGGTTGCTAGGTAACAGGGGATGTGTCTGGCGAGTGACAACTCTGGATCACCATGATATTGTGGAGGTCCAGTGTTGTCACTCGGTAGTGATGGTGGAAATGGTGTAGTACCATTTCCAGCGGATAGGAAAGTCCGAACTCTAAATCTTGTTAGAAGTGTCCCTTCACAATAAACTGATCACAGAGGGTCCCCTTGTTGGGACCCCTAGTGATCAGCTGTAATCTGCTGCAAGTAACAGTGTGTTCACACGGCCAAGGGGATAGTTATAGGGGGTGCAGCAGTAGCAGCCGCTATGGGGCCCTGCATCCTGAGGGGGCCCAAAAGCCCCTTTGACATATAAGAAGACACCGGGATTGGAAATGGCACATGGTAACTGGCATGAGCCCCATTTCACTTTTTGCACCATGGCCCACGAACTTCAATTTATGCCTCTGCACACGGCGTGTTGGATCTGTTTTTGGATCCAAAAAACGCATCCAAAAGTGCTGCATAAATTGCATCCAAAACGCATCCAACACGCAGATGCATATTTGGCTGCAGCATTATCGCACCCTATAGTATTAAATAGGGCTCCTGCTGCGTCTTTTGGATCAAGAATGGACATGACAATTCTCTGAACGGATCCGAAAGACGCAATGAGACGTATCGGGGATCACTTGTCTGAACGCCGATGCGTGTTTTACATTGAAAGCAATGTAAATTATAGGGCGGTGGCGCCCCTTCCGGGGCAAGTGCTCCGCCAGTTAGGCAGTGCTTGTAATAGGGTACTATGTTCCCCCCTCTAAGTATCCAATACCCAAATTAGATTGGTTATTTGTCTTTTTCACCATTGTGGATTCATTGCTGTGGGACACATTTTTTCATATACTTCTGTGGAGCATCTGGTCCTGCATAGCTATCTGGTCCAGGATACATGAGTACATAAATGTGTTCCATTGTAGCATATTGTTTCTTAGTTATATGCACAGGTTTTGCCTTTTGGGCTATATACATTTCTCTGACCTATTTTGGGGTATTTCTATTTTAGTGAACGTATTAAAGGTTATGTTTTAGTTTATGCTTTTCTTAAGTCAGTGATTTGCATTTGACATAGACTAAATTTGAAATACATATTTATTTTGGCTACAGTGCCCATTCAGGTCAATGGGTTGGTTGTCTGAGTAATGCAGGACAGGAAAAGTCCTCCAGAACTAGAGATGTTCTTTGCAACTGCTCTCATCCTTGGTCAAGAGTTGAGGTACCTGGACATTGGACCCCCCTCTTAGTAGAATTTCCTACTATATTTGAAAAAAGGTTTTCTAAACTGAAAAAAACCCTTTTAACCCCTTAAGCCGAACGCCTGAAAAGTACTTAATGACAGAACGTTTTTTTAGTTTTTGCCTCCTTGCGTTTCTACAGTTGTAACTTTTTTATATTTTCAATGACGCAGTTGTTTGATGCCTCGTCTTATTTGGGCAAGTTGTACTTTTTGGGTGAATAGTTTAAGTTCACTTATAAATTATTTAAGATTTTTTTTTTTACTTTTTTTTTTTTTTTTTTAAAAAATAACAAGTACGCTCACCCTGTCTCCAGCGTGTGCAGCAATCTTCGGTCAGAGACAATACCCGCCATGGTGCAACAACGGAAGTGAAAGTATAGGTCTGTCAGATCACTTAATAAATAGTAATTTTATTGTCCCATTTAAAATAATACATATCACAAAAGCCTATGTTTTCCATAGCTTTTAGTATATGTATATTTTTATATGACAATTAAGATTATATTTTTAAGCTGTTGCTGCACCTACTACTTTCTATTCACTTTCACACTTATTTTTCAAATGAATCTCTACAGTATTATGGTCATGTGGATGCCAATATGTTGTAGTTTTTTTTTGTGTGCAAATGTATGCACAATTATTTTTTATTAAATATTTATTTTTTATTATTTATTTTTTCCTACACTTTTTTTAACTTTTTTTTTTTAAAATCCCATGACGGGATAACCATTTTCCATTTTTTTTTTACACCTAGTAATATATTAGCATATTTATATATGCTAATACATTATAATCTGTGTCAGTATAACACAGGCTGCAGTCAGGGCAGCACATAGTCTGCCCTGATCGCTGGCTTGTTACACAGACAGTCCTGGGACTACTCTAAGTCCCCAGGGCTGACTGTGCATCCGTTCCTCGGGCTCTGTCTGGTCAGTGGGAGTCCCAATCACCCGAAAGAGCAGGGGAAAGCCCTTTGATTATGCTGCGGTCACAACGCCAAAAGATGTTGCTGCAGACAGAAGACTGCGGGCGGGCGGTCATCAAGGGGTTAATGTCTGTTTATATCTGTGCTGGAGCAGAGGAGTAACAAGAATTAATACTCCCCCATAGCAAAATAGGATGGGACCCCAGCACCTAAGGACAAAAAACTAAAAACAGAAGCCTAAGGCTGGGTCTACACAGCAAATTGAAAATGCCGCCCAAAATCAGCCGGACATTGCTGGACCGCACCACCTTTTTTTTTTTTGCGTGGGAATCCGACGGCGGTCCGGCAGAAAATACAACATGTTCTATATTCTGCCAGATAGTTTTAGGATTTGGAGACTCTGAGCAAAAATTCTATGCTGTGTAGACTACAGCACGGATTTTCTAATGAGGTCTACACAGCGCTGCGGACAGTCGGATTTTTGGCGGATTCAAAACACTAAGGGCGACATGTATGAACGGGGCTGCGCCAGGAGTCTGGCGTCTTTTCAGCTCGACATCTAGCGCAGCCCCACTCGCTATAGTTTAAATTCACCAATATCAGGGGCATTATAGAGCGCCCGCGGCACTTTGTAATGAGCCTGATTTTGGGAGGGGTGCTGGAGGCGGGGCGCACTAGAACCCTAGCGCAGCTATAGATTTAAAGCTTCAGTTCGGCAATTCCAGGCGCATTACTGCTGGAAAAGGTAGAGCACTTTCAAAGTGGTTTACCTGAGCCAGAAATGTACAAACACTAGAATGTGCCTGATTTATGACCTGCAGCAGACCGGGTTCATAAATCAGGCGCATTCTACACTTTTAATATGCGCATAAAAAATGGCATCTAAGGGTCATTAATCATACATGCCGCCCTAAATCCACTGAAAAATCGACCAAAATCCACTGCTGTATTCACAGAGCCTAAGTTACGCCCATGTGCTGGAGGTCTAAGGGTATGTTCACACGGATTATTTGGACACTATTTTGGATGCAGTTTTCGGAGCGTTTCCTTGCCCAAAACAGCCTCCAAAACACCCCCAGCTCATTTAATTGATTCCCATGTAAAACAGCGTTGTAGTTCACAGACGACGAGTTTTTTCCGCGCTTCTTTGGAAGCTGTCGTGGGGCGCTGAAAAAGACGTGTCATGTCAATTCTTGAAGCGTGTTTTAGGCGCGTTTGACGCGTTTTTGGAGCGTTTTTCTGTGCTTTTTTTGCCCTGGCTATTAATTTGTATGGGTAAAAGCAGCGTTGAAAACCTCGTCCAAAACCTCATCCAAAACCTCGTCCAGAAATGTGACGAGAAACGCATCTAAAACCTGGAGAAGCGCGTTTCAGGCGAGGTTTTGATGCTGTTTTGGGAGCGGAAACGCTCCAAAAACTGCTTCAAAGACAGCATCAAAATCAGCCGTGTGAACATACCCTAAATCAGAAGGTTTGTTATTATTTTCAGGAAGAATATTACAGTGTGCAGCACTATTCTCCCCATCAAGGCAATGAACACCATGTCAGGTCCTACAGACATGTAGTGAGGTCCATCAGGTGCCACCGGTGTCTCTTTTGACTGACGGATCTGTCACGCCTTGAATTTCGTTTTTTTCTGCTCCTACGGCTGAACATTGAATAGACATTCACACTGTAGATGTGAAGTCAGTCTTAATTTGGTTTTTAAATACTGCTCCTGGGATTGGAGAGCATGGAGTCCTTTTCTTCTTGTTGCTTTTTTTGCTTAAAAATAATGTCCACCTTCACAGCTACTTTTAAATTATTTTGTCCCAAAGCATCTTCCGTGAAAAATGAAGAAACCTTCCAAAAGCCCCTAATTAAAACTTTCATTTTGTTCCTACAGCTCCTATGTGGACCTATACGTCTCCATGGTAACAGACGACAATCCAACCCTGTGTAGTCTGATGCTAGTCATACTCTCTTCCATTTTTTCCACTTCTTTTTGGCAATATACATTCAATACATTAGCAAGAAGTAGAAGATGGCTGGGAGGGAGTCTGACACTTGGCAATACAGTATGTGTGTGTTTGTGGTCTGTTACCATGGAGACACATAGGTTTGGAGAGGAGCTGCAGAAACAAAAAGAGGAATTTTAGTTTTTTTTTAACAAGATCTATTCCAAAGTTTCTTGAAAATGTGGTTGCACAGGTGGACATTATTCACTTTTAGCTTGGCATTGACGTGCCGTGATTCCATCATACGTCACAGTCTACCTGATTACAGTGATGAGTAGGCCGGAGCAGATGAACGGCATGGGGGGCTATTTAGTGTGGACAATGGATCGAGGCACTTAGGGCCATATACATGAAAACTGTCTAGGTCTAAAACTCACTTGGTTGCCCATAGCAACCAGAGCTCATAGCAACCAATCATATCGCCCCTCTCATTTCATATAGTGCTCTGGAAAAATGGAAGGGGCGCTCTGATTGGTTGCTATGAGCTCTGGTTGCTATGGGCAACAAAGTGAGTTTTAGACCTAGACAGTTTTCATACATGTGGCCCTTAGAGCCAGTATTTCTATGGAGCTATCAGTTGTTGATGGATCCTCCTGACAGCACCAACTGCTGGTACCAGGACCAAAAAATAGAGATAATTGGTTCTACCTTAAAGTGGTTGTCTCACTACATTGATTCATCTCACCTCATTCCTGTTTTCTTGGTTTCATTTTGGATTCAGGGGCGTGTTTACTGGCTTCTACTAGTAGAAGCCAGGTCTGTAGCTATAGCGACCAGTGCTGGCAGCCTATCAGGAGAGATTGAACAGGTCTGTAGCTATAGCAACCAGTGCTGGCAGCCTATCAGGAGAGATTGAACAGGTCTGTAGCTATAGCGACCTGAGGAGCTGATGCAGCCCATACAAGAGGGGATATCTAGGAATGGGTAGGACACTGTTAATGGACTTGTTTTTGCAAGATCTTTAACATAAAAGTAGCAATCCTTGTAGTGAGACAACCTCTTTAAATTTTAGGAATACATGCACCACAGTGGTGGTCTCCAGCTCTGTGAAAGTACAACTCCCATTATGCCTAAGGTGTAGTTTCACGAGAGCTTGACACCCATAGGTTGGAGACCACGGCTGAGGAGCATTCCAGCCCATATGAAGGGCTCATCTATGTAGATGCAAAGTGAAGAGCTGTAGAGACATATGGCGGCACCAGAGCTGTGGACACATCCCCGGGCTTCCATTAATGAAGTATAGAAGAAGAAGTCTTAGCTACACAGTCGGAGCAGAACCCAGTTGTCATGTGTATAAAGCTTTCATCAGCACAATCCACAGACACAAAATCCCAGAGGGATTTGTGGCGACTTCACCACGATGGCATTGATGAATCTAGTTGTGGAAAATGAACCCTCATTCTATATACAAGAGAAGTGGGGAGGGGGTGGGAGCACCAAAACAGACACAAGAACGAGAAGAGCGGCATGTATGCTAAATCGTCATGGTCAGCCATGTTTATAGTGGACATGTTTGGCTTTCAAAATGGCCGCCTTCTGCAGGAGGCTTAAGCTAATTAAAGGGGTTTTCCATCATTGCATAATGATTTTCAAGTTGCTGTCAGCGAATAGAAACCTCCATGGACTAAGAACCTCTCCTGGTCGTGTGTTACTGATACATAAGAGAAACAGACAATATGAACCAGCCGTCCGCACCAACATTGGAGAGTAAAATGCAGCAAGAAAACGTATATTGTAAAAAAAAAAAAAATTAAACAAAAAACGATCCAGAGACATTATGAAAAAATAACCGTTGACGCATTTCGGACACGCGTCCTTACTCAAAATGAAAAGAAACCTCTGATGCATTTCGGACACGCGTCCTTACTCCAAATGTAAAGGAATGGCTGATGCATTTCGGACACGCGTCCTTACTCCAAATGTAAAGAAACCTCTGATGCATTTCAGACACGCGTCCTTACTCAAAATGTAAAGAAACCGCTGATGCATTTCGGACACGCGTCCTTTACTCCAACTGAAAAGGAACGTCTGAAGCATTTCGGACACGCGTCCTTTCTCCAACTGTAAAGAAACCGCTGATGCATTTAGGACACGCGTCCTTACTCAAAATGTAAAGAAACCGCTGATGCATTTCGGACACGCGTCCTTACTTAAAATGTAAAGAAACCGTTGATGCATTTCGGACACGCGTCCTTACTTAAAATGTAAAGAACCCGCTGATGCATTTCGGACACGCATCCTTACTCCAAATGTAAAGGAACGGCTGATGCATTTCGGACACGCGTCCTTAATCAAAATGTAAAGAAACTGCTGATGCATTTCGGACACGCGTCCTTACTCAAATTGTAAAGAGTCTGCTGATGCATTTCGGACACGCGTCCTTATTCAAAATGTAAAGAAACCGCTGATGCATTTCGGACACGTGTCCTTACTCAAAGTGTAAAGAAACCGCTGATGCATTTCGGACACGCGTCCTTACTCAAAGTGTAAAGAAACTGCTGATGCATTTCGGACACGCATCCTTACTCCAAATGTAAAGGAACGGCTGATGCATTTCGGACACGCGTCCTTAATCAAAATGTAAAGAAACTGCTGATGCATTTCGGACACGCGTCCTTACTCAAAATGTAAAGAATCTGCTGATGCATTTCAGACACGCGTCCTTGATCAAATTGTAAAGAAACTGCTGATGCATTTCGGACACGAGTCCTTACTCAAAGTGTAAAGAAACCGCTGATGCATTTCGGTCTCGCGTCCTTACTCAAATTGTAATGAAACTGCTGATGCATTTCGGACACGCGTCCTTACTCAAAGTGTAAAGAAACTGCTGATGCATTTCGGACATGCGTCCTTACTCAAAATGTAAAGAAGCTGCTGAAGCATTTCAGACTCGCGTCCTTACAATATAAAGAAACCACTGACGCATTTCCAACACGCGTCCTTACTCAGTAAGGACATGTGTCCAAAGTGCATCAGCGGTTTCTTGACATTTTGTTAGTTTTTCGTGATGTTTCTGGATATGTTTAGTTTTTGACAATAAAATTATTTTTTGCTGCTTTTGACTCTTGAATATTGCTGTGGATTGTGTTCGTTCACATCGTCTGTTTTTCATTGTTTCATTGTGGACTGCAATACCCAGAAAGATGAGCAAGATTAGGGTTATTTAGTTTAGAGAGAAGACAGAGGGACATAATAAATATGTATAAATATATCAAGGTTCAATATAGAGATCTCTCCCAGGATCTATTTATACCCAGGATTGTATCCAGAACAAGGGGGCATCATCTATGTCTAGAGGAAAAAAAGTTTCTGCATAGAAAGGGATTCTTTACTGTAAGAGAAGTGAGACTGTGGAACTCTCTGCCAGAGGAACTGGTCATGGTGAATTCACTAACAGAGTTCAAAAGGGTCTGGATACATTTCTAGATGTAATAATATAACAAGTTATAGTGACAGGGATTCTGGAGAAGGGTCTGGATACATTTGTAGATATAATAATATAACAAGTTATAGTGACCAGGATTCTGGTGAAGGGTCTGGAGACATTTCTAGATGTAATAATATAACAAGTTATAGTGACCCGGATTCTGGAGAAGAGTCTGGATACATTTCTAGATGTAATAATAGAACAAGTTATAGTGACCAGGATGCTGGGGAAGGGTCTGGATACAGTTCTAGATGTAATAATATACCACGTTATAGTGACCAGGATGCTGGGGAAGGGACTGGATACATTTCTAGATGTAATAATATACCAGGTTATAGTGACCGGGATTCTGGGGAAGGGTCTGGATACATTTCTAGATGTAAATAATTAACAGGTTATAGTGACCAGGATTCTGGAGAAGGGTCTGGTTTACATTTCTAGATGTAATAATAAAACCAGTTATAGTGACCGGGATTCTGGAGAAGGGTCTGGCTACATTTTTTATGTAATATTATAACAAGTTATAGTGACCAGGATTCTGGAGAAGTGTCTGGATACATTTCTAGATGTAATAATTTTAACAAGTTATAGGGGACCGGATTCTGGAGTATGGTCTGGATACATTTCTAGATGTAATAATATAACAGTTATAGTAACCAGGATGCTGGGGAAGGGTCTGGATTCATTTCTAGATGAAAATAATATAACGGTTATAGTGACGGGATTCTTGGGGAAGGGTTGGATACTTTTCTAGATGTAATAATAGAAAAAAGTTTAGTAACCAGGTTTCTGGAGAAGGGTCTGGAGGACATATCTAGATGTAATAATAGAACAAGTTATAGTGACCGGGATTCTGGAGAAGGGGTCTGGATACATTTCTAGATGTAATAATATAAAAGTTATAGTAACCAGGATTCTGGGAAAGGTCGGGGATACATTTCTAGATGTAATAATATAACAGGTTATAGTGACCAGGATGCGGGGGAAGGGTCTGGATACATTTTAGATTTTAATAATATAACAGGTTATAGAGACCGGGATTCTGGGGAAGGGTTGGATACATTTCTAGATGTAATATATATAAAAGTTATAGTGACGGGGATTCTGGAGAAGGGTCTGGATACATTTCTGGGTTTGTAATAATATAAACAATTATACGTAACCAGGATTCTGGAGAAGGGTCTGGATACATTTTCTGGATAATAATGTAACAAGTTATAGTCACCAGGATTCTGGAGAAGGATCTGGAATATTTCTAGATTTTAATAATATAAAAAGGTTATAGTGCCCAGGATTCTGGAGAGGGTCTGGATACATTTCTGGATGTAATATAATATAAACAAGTTTAGTGACCAGGTTTTCTGGAGAAGGGTCTGGATACATTTTGGATGTAATAATATAAACAGGTTATAGTGACCAGGATTCTGCAGAAGGGTCTGGATAAATTTCTAGATGTAATAATATAAACGTTATAGTGACCGGGATTCTGGAGAAGGGTCTGGATACATTTCTAGTGTATTTAACAAGTTATAGTGACCAGGATTCTGGAGAAGGGTTTGGATACATTTCTAGATGTAATAATATAACAAGCTATAGTGACCGGATTCTAGAGAAGGGTCTGGATACATTTCTGGATGTAATAATATACACAAGTTATAGTAAATTCAGGATTCTGCAAAAAGGGTCTGGATACATTTTAGATGTAATAATATAACAAGTTATAGTGACCAGGATTCTGGAGAAGGGTCTGGATACATCTCTAGATGTAATGTAACAAGTTATAGTGACCAGGATTCTGGAGAAGGGGCGCTGATGCAGGGATTGGAGTTGGGAAGGAATGTTTTTCATAAAATGAGGACAATTGGCTCTACCTCATGGGGGATTTTGCTTCCTCTGGATCAACGCTATAGGGCAATAGGCTGAACCAGAGGGACGTCTGTCTTTTTCGGCCTTACAAACTATGTAACTATGCAATACTTGGGTGATTATATGAGGAGTCACCGGAACCATTATAACAGTCTCAAGTGAGCTAATATTATGTTTTTTTCTACTGATACATATGCAGGGCTCGTATCCATGTGTGAGTGCTCTTTTCTGTACTGGGCCCTACACTTGTGTCGGTGGGAGATGAGCAGGATAGGTTTTCAGGTTCAGGATGTAGACACGGATTTTTCTATTCACTGACAACAGACAGAGGTGTTGAAAATGGCGAATAACTGAAACTATATTGAAAAGTTGCAGATTTATCTCTATGGTATCAGAAACCCCCTTCTAATATATAATGGGGGATACTTATCAAAACTAATGCCAAGGAAAAGTGGAGAAGTTGCCCAAAGCAACCAATTGGACCTTTAGTTTTAAATTATAGAGGACCCCTGAAAAATGATCACTGCAATCTGATTGGTTGATGTGTACCTTTATTTGTTCTTCCTACCCTCCTGGGCTTAAGGGAACCAGTACTCCCAAATAAGAGGCTGCAATTGTGTTTCCTGAAAGCCCTTTAGGAGGATGAAAAAAATGAGGCCTCCAACCTCCTCCTTGAATTTCGCAGGAGTCTACGTAATAAGTTGGGAGTCACGGGACCCTGAACTCTCTTAAATGAGGACTCACTAAAGGGACCTGCTATATCTTTAGTACTACTGACGGAAGGTGTTTAGTGGATGTGAATCTGACAACTATACTAGTATTAAGAGCTTTTTTTTTTAGTAATAGGTTACCTATAAAGAAGTATGTGAACCCCTAAACCAAGGTGAGTGGATTAGATACTGTGTCATGTGATCAGATATAACTGGCTATGCCATCCAGTTACTTGTTTGCCTCTCAATAAATGTTGCTAAAATTAGGGAACTGAGAAAGGTAAAAGGGGTGAGTCAATGTGAATGCCTTAGGGTAGTGGTCTCCAACCTGTGGCTCTCCAGTGGTAGCCAAACTACAACTCCCATCATGCCAGGATACACTGGGAGCTATAGTGGTGAAATGGCTGAAGAGCTATAGGTTGGTGGCCATGTTCTAGACCAGGGGTCTGCAACGTTGGCTCTCCAGCTCTTGGGCAACTACAACTCCCATCATGCCAGAATAGCCACCCAGGAACACTGGGAGCTATAGTGGTGAAATGGCTGAAGAGCCATAGGTTGGTGGCCATGTTCTAGACACGGGGTATGCAACGTGGGTTCTACAGCTGTTGGGAAACTACAACTCCCATCATGCCAGAATAGCCACCCAGGAACACTGGGAGCTATAGTGGTGAAATGGCTGAAGAGCCATAGGTTGGTGGTCATGTTCTAGACCAGGGGTCTGCAACGTTGGTTCTCCAGCTGTTGGGAAACTACAACTCCCATCATGCCAGAATAGCCACCCAGGAACACTGGGAGCTATAGTGGTGAAATGGCTGAAGAGCCATAGGTTGGTGGCCATGTTCTAGACCAGGGGTCTGCAAACTGTGGCTCTCCAGTGGTAGCCAAACTACAACTCCCATCATGCCAGAATAGCCACCCAGGAACACTGGGAGCTATAGTGGTGAAATGGCTGAAGAGCCATAGGTTGGTGGCCATGTTCTAGACCAGTGGTCTGCAAACTGCGGCTCTCCAGCTGTTGGGAAACGACAACTCCCATCATGCCCACTGATATAGATTATATAAATACATGATGGAAGTTGTAGTTTCCCAACAGCTGGAGAGCCGCAGTTTGCAGGCCACAGTTCTAGACCCTTAAAAGACTTATTGGATATCTGTAGCTATAGGTAAATAACGCAATGTGCTTCTCAGAGAGTCCTATGAGTCCTTAGAGAGCCCTAAGCTAATCAGTAGTATCAACATGACATCTAACAGGGCACCCCCTTACTCTTAAACAGGTGACACATGAGCAATCCTTGGGTTTTGACTAGGGTTCACGCCTCAATTTAGTCCCCTAAATTCAGGCCCACTGAAAATGTATCTTAATTTAAAGGGCGAAAACATACAAAAAATGGGACATTACTCAAAAAAACACTGCAATTTTTGGGCCATATTCACAGCTCAATGGCTGGACTAGACTGAACCCAGTAGCAGGCAGCTCTAACCTATATACTAACTGGGAAAAATTAACAGGTGCAGCTAATTGCTGAGCAGCAGCTCACATACCCCACTGCTAGGGGAACAATTAGATGATAAAAACTGCACATTAGTTTAATACCTGTTCATGCTACCTGGGAAAAATTAACAGGGGCAGCTAATTGCTGAGAAACAGCTCACATACGCCACTGCTAGGGGAACAATTAGATGATAAAAAAACCTGCACATTAATTTAATACCTGTTCATGCTACCTGGGAAAAATTAACAGGTGCAGCAAATTGCTGAGAAGCAGCTCACATACCCCACTGCTAGGGCAACAATTAGATGATAAAAACTGCACATTAGTTTAATACATGTTCATGTTACCTGGGAAAAATTAACTGGTGCATCGAATTGCTGAGAAGCAGCTCATATACCCCACTGCTAGGGGAACAATTAGATGATAAAAAACTGCACATTAGCTTAATACCTGTTCACACCAGCATGCAGAAAAGCCACAGTATTATGCTGCACCTGTTCATTTTCCCCAGGTAGCATATAGGCTAGAGCTGCCTGCTCCTTGGTTCAGTCTAGTCCAGCCTTTGAGCTGTGAATATTCCCCAAATATTGCAGTGTTTTTTTTTTAATTTAAAGGGCCCTTCATGTGCAGGTGGCAGCTGCATCTTTGCATACCTGTATAAAACCTATAACTGCTATTTAAAGTTGCATTTGCAAGCAGTACACGCACAGTCCAAGCTCACAAAGCGCTACCTGTCAATGCAGAACTATGGCTTTACTTAGGTTAGTACAGACAGCCAGAATATAACATGTAGCCACTACTTGGTCTTAGAGGGCAGGAAGCAGGGGTAGGAGTATATAGAATAGAGAATTGCAGTATGAAATGGGTAAAAGGGAAAGCTGTGTGGAAATTAGGGAAGAGCATGGATGACATGGTAGTGACAGTGTTATATGATGCACTATACAGCAGCATGCCGTCCACCATGAAGATGACCGGTGAATGTGGAGATCTAGGAATGTGCCAAGTGATCAACACAGAATACTCCCTGATCCTTAAGCCAAGGCTAAGCCGTGGCATCAGTCGCCCATTAGAATGCAAAGTCCACACATGGCAACTCCACATACTCTGCCCATAGGTTTACACTGAGTCAGACCTATCCGTAAATAAGTGGTGCACAAAGAACCAAGATGTGTCGTCTGGTTAAAAGTTAAATGCAGACACCATAGATTGATTTGAAGACTACTCTGGCCCATAGGATTCATAGTGTAGCTGCACCCGGCCATGTCTTCCGGGTCATCACTGCATGTGGAAACTCATTGGAGGAGGTCTTTACCTGTCGCCAATATTCAAAGGTTACTAATCACCACAACTTTAAGTATCTAAGGTCAGTTGGCCCAGTTCCTTGGGTATCCTCTGAAGGACACATCTAGTGGTGGGTGCTTAAAGGGTTTTACCATGAGGTAAAATTATCATCACTGGTCACTCACAGCTAGCCGCGAGCCGACCGTGCAAGTGACTGCTGGCGGCCGTCCTCTTCATTCACTTCTATGGGAGCTCCCGAATATAGCCGAGGGTGTGCGCTGTGCTGTATTTGAAAGGTCCCATTGAAGTGAATGTGGAGGACGGCCGCAAGTGCAGCCCTTCTCATTCACATGCATGATCGGCTTGCAGCTAGCTGTGAGTGACCAGTGCAGGGGATTTTACCGCATTGTAAAAGCCCCTTTAAAGTGATTGTCCAACTTATAAGAAAATCATACCATCAGCTCCTGGGGTCCTATTCATGCCATCAGGTCATAAGGTCCCATTCATGCCATCAGCTCATAGGGTACCATTCATACCATCAGGTCATAGGGTCCCATTCATGCCATCAGCTCATAGGGTCCCATTCATGCCATCAGGTCATAGGGTCCCATTCATGCCATCAGCTCATAGGGTCCCATTCATACCATCAGGTCATAGGGTCCCATTCATGCCATCAGCTCATAGGGTCCCATTCATACCATCAGGTCATAGGGTCCTATTCATGCCATTAGCTCCTGGGGTCTTATTCATACCATCAGCTTCTGGGGTCCCATTCATGCCATTAGCTCCTGTGGTCTTATTCATACCATCAGCTTCTGGTTTCCCATTCATACCATCAGCTCCTGGGGTCCCATTCATGCCATCAGCTCCTAGGGTCCCATTCATGCCATTAGATCCTGGGGTCAAATTCATGCCATCAGCTCCTGGGGTGGGGACAACCTTAAAGTGGTTGTCCACCTCAAGAAAACCATTCTATGATCTCCTGGCTTCCCAATTTATGCTCACCTTCCTCAGATCTCCGGTTCCAGTGGCACCTCTCTCTGTCTTCTGTTTTCACTCTGTCCCTTCCGAACAGGGATGTAAATTAATAGCACACGACCACTATAGCCAATCAACAGCTGCAGCGGTGACGTCCAAGTTCGGAAGTGCCAGGATGAAATCAAAGACTGGAGAGACGCACCGCTGGAACTGAGGACAAGAGGAAGGTGAGTACAGGCCGTCCCCGGGTTACGAACTGGATAGGGACTGTAGGTTTGCTCTTAACTTGAATTTGTATGTAAGTCGGAACAGGTAGATTTATTTAAATGTAACTTCAGCACAAAAGATTTTTTTAGTTTTGGATAGTGCAGGGAAGGGTTTTTACAATTTTTTTTGCTGTCTGTGCCCCTCTTAAGAAGATTTCATCTCATGTGCTGCTGTGGCATGCTGGAACTTGTCGTTCTCCAGCTACTATCTGCTGTGGAACATGGAACTACAAGTGCCAGCATGCCCCATAAGTCTCCATTTTTAACTAGGGGACAGTTGTTGGAACACTGTAAGTTGGGGACTGCCTGTATAAGTTTTTTTGTTTTACATGGACCCCAAAACCTGATGATTTTTTTTACTAGGTGGACAACCTCTTTAAGGGTATGGACACCTTTGCATATTTTTAGTGCATTGCATGTATTGTGGGAAGCAAAAATGTCTACACCTGGTTTTAAATAACATTTTTTACAATTTTATTTCTGCAGCTAGCATGTATTGCAATACACTGCAAGCTGCTCGATTTCATTCAGTCTTCATCCTGACAGTCTATTGGCCCAGTTTTTGGCCTCTTCTTTTGTGTACATGTATCTAAACTCAACTTTGATTTTATATGAACTGACTTTAGATGTGTGTTCATGAGAAAGGGGAATAAGACTGAGCCAAAAGAGAGCCACAATCCAGTGTATTATAACACAGGCAAGATGTAGTGAACAGAGAATCTTGCAGTGTATTGTAATACAGACAAGATGTAGTGAACAGAGAATCTTGCAGTGTATTGTAATACAGACAAGATGTAGTGAACAGAGAATCTTGCAGTGTATTGTAACACAGCTTTGCACCTGTTCATCCTTGTTGATACATGTCACCACGTTTGGATACATGGCACGTCCGTGAATAAATGCATCTATTTTCATTCACTCCGGAGCTGCTGGCAATTTCTTCTTTCATTGTTGCCTTGGATTTGACACTGCAGAGTGTAGCTGTGCAGCCTGGCGGACGGGAGCGGTGAGCTGCCTATCTGTATTTTGTGTTAAGTGTATTGTAACACAGGCTAGACATACTAAATGGAGAATCTTGCAGTGTATTGTAACACAGGCAAGCTATACTGAATAGAAAATCTTGCAGTGTATCGTAACACAGGCAAGCTGTACTGAACAGAAAATCTTGCAGTGTATTGTAACACAGGCTAGATATACTGAATAGAAAATCGTGCAGTGTATTGTAACACAGGAAAGCTGTAGTGAACAGAGAATCTTGCAATATATTGTAACACAGGCAAGCTATACTGAATAGAAAATCTTGCAGTGTATTGTGACACAGGAAAGCTGTAGTGAACAGAGAATCTTGCAATATATTGTAACACAGGCAAGCTATACTGAATGTAGTGTACTGTAACACAGGCAAGCTATACTGAATAGAAAATCTTGCAGTGTATTGTGACACAGGCAAGCTATACTGATTAGAAAATCTTGCAGTGTACTGCAACACAGGAAAGCTGTAGTGAACGGAGAATCTTGCAATATATTGTAACACAGGCAAGCTATACTGAATAGAGAATCTTGCAGTGTATTGTAACACAGGCTAGCTATAGTGAACAGAGAATCTTGCAGAGTATTGTAACAGAGGCTCGATATACTGAATAGAGAATTGTACTGAACAGAAAATCTTGCAGTGTATTGTAATACAGGCTCAATATACTGAATAGAGAATCATACTGAACAGAAAATCTTGCAATGTACTGTAACACAGGCTAGATATACTGAATGGAGAATCTTGCAGTGTATTGTAACACAGGCTAGATATACTGAATGGAGAATCTTGCAGTGTATTGTAACACAGGCTAGATATACTGAATGGAGAATCTTGCAGAGTATTGTAACACAGGCTAGATATACTGAATGGAGAATCTTGCAGAGTATTGTAACACAGGCTAGATATACTGAATGGAGAATCTTGCAGTGTATTATAACACAGGAAAGCTGTACTGAATGGAGGGTTTTGCAATGTATTGTAAAACAGGCAAGCTGCAGAAGAAAAATGGTAAAACATTTGTAATTACAACCAATAGCAAAAATATTTTAGTCCACAAAATACATAAAATGTACTAAAAATATGCAAAGGTGTCCATAGCCTTTAATGATGTGGCCAATGTTTTCTTAACATCTGTGAGGTTCCCTGATACCAATTTGGCCCCATTTTCAATGGTCCACTCATTCATGGCTACTCTTTATCTAAGCTTAGGCATACGTTTAGCTGGACAATCCACCCAGTTGGACGATGCCAATGTGTCTATATGGTACGGCATCCCCTTTACCGACACCTTTGGCTATTCTGCATACATTACCATACTAGTAGACTTTATTAGATGATCCTGTCACTTGAAACTACCAGACCCTGGTGCAACAGCTATACCTGAACCCACCATGAAACTATGAAGACGTGGCATCTAGTACCTGCTATAGAGTATGGCAATAGGTTACAGTCCACCGTCGCCCAAGGTGTTCTTAGGTAAAGTAGATGCTTATATTGTGGATAATTAGTGCACCTTTGAATACTGAATTGAAGCCTGAATATTAAGATTAAGATGTCGTAATCTCCAATTGGTACTATTGTGCCTGTCAGAATAATATCTTGGTTTAGAGACACTTACCTAGGGACACCAGGTGGGGCACGGTTAGGCCTAGAGGGAATCTGGGGAGGTGGACCAAAAGGATCTGGGGATGCCCCAGGTCTGGATGGAACTGGTGGTGCACTCCCAAGTGTGGTACCAGGTGGAGGTGGACCTGGTGCTGGTCCTCGTGAGCCAGGTCTGGCTGGAGGTACAGCGGGTGCTCTCCTTTATTGAGTAGGACTTGATGTAGGAGACCTGAATTACAATAAGTAGTTAAATGATCACGTCCTGAAACACTGTAATGTGCACTATATTACACTTAGCAGTATCGTTACATTCACAACGTTAACTCAAGCGCTCGCTTCTACTTACCTGCGCCCGGTGGGTACATTTTGCACTTGTAGCCACGAGTCATCTACGGGTGGAGGCATTGGGGTGCTTGTAGTTGTCGTGTTGATGTCACCGATAATAAGTAAGGCTTCTTTCAGGGCATGATACATGCGCAACATCTCATCCCTGTGTGTTGCCTGTTCTGCAGACTCTTCCATCAACGTATTCTGATCACCGCATGAGTACAAGTTGGCGAGGAGCTCCGAGTGGATGAAGTCTTTCGTCTAAGCATAGGATACAAGAACGGTAAGCACCATACTTGTGGGCATTACTGGGCCAATGTTGTTCATTTGTCTTAAATGGGTTTTCTCATCACATTGATTAGCTTTAAACATGTAGGCAAAGGTAAATACAGATTATTACCAAATACATTGCTGTTCTGATTTAGCTTCCTATCATAATTAAAGCAGATTTTATCTCTTGCTTGTGTACACAAACTTCCCTAGGTTACCGACCACCTCTCTCTGCTCTTTTAGGCTTTAGAGCCCTGGCCTGGCTGCTAACATCACTTTCTGCTGTGTCTTATCAGCAGCACAGGAGCTTGCTTATGTTTCTTAATGACAAATTCTAACCCTTTTAAGCTTTGTAACCTTCTGCCCTGCTGTTTAAACTCCTTCATCACCTATGTCCCTCTAACAGGTTTAGCTAAGAATAGCAGAGAAGAAATGTCAGTCAGTGCTGAAGATCCCCACAGCCTGAACAGGAAGTGGGAGCCTGAAACTATAGAACTGCCCACAGTCTGAACAGGAAGTGGGAGCCTGAAACTATAGAACTGCCCATAGCCTGAACAGGAAGTGGAAACCTGAAGCTGTAGAACGGCACACAGCCGGAACAGAAAGTGGGAGCCTGAAGCTGTAGAAATGCCCACAGCCTGAACAGGAAGTGGGAGCCTAAAGTTGTAGAACCAGCCACAGCCTGAACAGGAAGTGGGAGCCTGAAGCTGTAGAACCCTCCACAACCTGAACAGGAAGTAGGAGCCTGAAGCTGTGAACCACCCACAGCCTGAACAGGAACTGGGAGCCTGAAGATGTAGAAGTGTCCACAGTCTGAACAGGACGTAGGAGCCTGAAGCTGTAGAACCACCCACAGCCTGAACAGGAAGTAGGTGCCTGAAGTTGTAGAGTGGCCCACAGCCTGAACAGGAAGTGAGAGCCTGAAACTGTGGGCAGTTCTACAGCTTCAGGCTCCCACTTCCTATTCAGGCTGTGGGTGGTTCTCCAGCTTTAGCCCCCCCACTGCCGGTTCGGGCTGGGGGCGGTTCTACAGCTTCGGGCGCCCACTTCCTTTTCAGGCTATAGGCAGTTCTACAGTTTCAGACTCCCGCTTCCTGTTCAGGATGTGGTCGGTTTTACAGCGTTATGCACCCACTTCCTGTTCAGGCTGTGGGCAAGTTCTGCAGCTTCAGGCTCCCACTTCCTGTACAGGCTGTGAGTAGTTCTCCAGCTTCAGGCTCCCACTTCCTATACAGGCTGTGGGCAGTTCTACAGCTTCAGGCTCCCACTTCCTTTTCATGCTGTGGGCAGTTATACAGCTTGAGGCTCCCAATTTCTGTTTCAGGCTGTGGGTGGTTCTCCAGCTTTAGACTCCCACTTCCTGTTCAGGCTGTGGGCAGTTCTACAGTTTCAGGCTTCCACTTCCTGTTTAGGCTGTGGGCAGTTCTACAGCTTCAGGCTTCCACTTCCTGTTTAGGCTGTGGGTTTTTCTACAGCTTTGGGCCCCCACTTCATGTTCAGGCTTTGGGCAGTTCTACAGTTGTAGGTTTCCTCTTCCTGTTCAGGCTGTAGGTGGTTCTACAGCTTCAGACCCCACTTCCTGTTAGGTGGGGCAGTTTACATTTCCCAGGCTCTCATTTCCGTTCAGGTGTGGGTGGTTCTACAGTTCAGGCCCCCATTTCCTGTTCAGGGTGTGGGTAGTTTGCAGCTTCGGGCTCCCCTCCTGTCAGGTGGGCATTCTGCAGCTTCAGGCCCCCATTTCCTTTTCCCCGGGCTGTGGGCAGTTCTCCAGTTTCTGGCCCCCACCCCTTTTTTTCGGGTTTAGGGGCAATTGTTTTTATTTAAGAGAATTTTGGACGTCATGGTGCTGGAATAAAATCTACACATTGGAAACTGTGCATCGCTCTGTGGATCCGCGGGGTATATTCTGTGCACTAGTACCCAGCAGGAGAAGTTACTCCAACAGGTGAGCAAGGACTCAAAGGATCTATCTATCTATAAATAAATAAATAAATATATATATATATATCTGAGACACTTACATTATTTATCATGAGATGCATAATAGTTTTGGGCATGAGGTCCCGGATGGTCTTGTTGACGATGCCCATGTAGGAATCCACCAGGTTACGGATGGTCTCCACTTGTCGCTCCAGTTGAGGGTCCATAGAATGCATGAAGCTGTCAGAGCCATTTTCCTCGGACTCACTTGACTGCAGGACAACAGAAGCAAAAAAAGTAGAAAGAAGATTCTCAACGAGGCTGCAGCCTACTTCACAACCGCGTCCATGGCATAGTTGGCTACCGACACTGAACCGAATGAGCCAAGGAACTAGCGGCAATCGTTGGGTCTTCCTCCAAAATTAGGCTTTGAAAACTGAACCTATGGTTTATAGTAGATTATTTTTTATCTAGAAAGTTTTTGAAAGCTCAAGGTCTACACAGAGCCATACTTTGGAGGATAATATTGGAGAACCAACCTACTACTTCAAAACCGCGTCCATGGCATAGTTGGCTACCGACACTGAACCGAAAGAGCAAGGGAACTAGCGGCAATCGTTGGGTCTTCCACCAAAATTAGGCTTTGAAAACTGAACCTATGGTTTATAGTAGATTATTTTTTATCTAGAAAGTTTTTTGAAAGCTCAAGGTCTACACGGAGCCATACTTTGGAGGGTAATATTGGAGAACCAACCTCAAGGACTACCGAGGCTGGACCGGTTCAATGTCTCATGTCAGGCATGCAAAATAAAAAGAATGTTAATGAAGAGAATTCAGGAGAATGTCAGAACCAGGAGAAAAAAAGAGGGAAAGACCCCAAATTAAATGTTCTGACCAGACTTGGAAACAGACGGAACTGAGGATAAAAATGATGAGGACGGCCAGGGAAGAACTGAAGCCCCCCCTGAAATCTCCGTCTCGAGCCGTGGGGGCCTTTCATGGGAGGAAAAGAAAGGAAAGTGAGGTTGTTAAAGAAGCAGGAGAGAAAGCATCATGACTCCCCGGAGCTGATAGCACCACTTACTTTATCCTTGTCCTTTGAGGTCAGATTGAGCCACAACAGAATAAAATAAAACACACAAAAGGGGACAAAATAGAAAAACACCAGAGTTAGTGGTTAAGAAGGGGCCTCAGATTTATAAAAAAAAAACAGGAAATGTTCAAAATGGCGGGGACTGGCGAGGAAGAACAAAAAGCCTGTAAGATCACCAAGAAGTTTGACTTCACACAGAGAAGACCCTGGACCCTGAAGAAACCAGGGACAACACCTTGGACACTATGTAGGCAATTATGGAAATTGGGGTCCTATCAAACGGCATCACTGTTGTCAAACCAAATAAAAAGCAGAGCTATGATAACTCATGAATGGTCTTAGAAGGTGCTTTTGAAGCTGCAAAGAACCTTTGGCCAGGGGTAAGGGACTTGAAATTCTGGAAGGACCAATTCCATATGCCTTTTTGAAAGACCAATGGATGATATATCTAAAGCTTTTATATAAGACATCGCAGGTTCTGTGATCGTGTATTATATCTTTGAACGTACCATAACCCTTTCGGGGTAGACACCAGCACGTAGGAATGAAGCCTTCCAGCTGTCCACCTCCTCTTGAGTCTCGCAGGCCAACTCGAGTTGACGATAATCCTTGTAAACGTTCCTTCAAGGGCCACAGAGAACAAATAACAAGTTAGAACATATTCAGTGTTCGTTAACTAGGCAATTTCAAAGAAAGCTGAACTTTTGGGCACTGATTGTTTAGGGAGAACAAAGTGAGCCATGGGTTTTGCAATGTAGGACAACTGAAAATAGGTCCCCTTGGTTTGACTACTACTCCTATTATGAACCTATCTTCAGTGTGTTGTTCCATCTTGTCTCCTATCCTTTAATTCCTGTGGGAATTAGAAGCCTTCTCCAAGCTAAAGGGGTATGTTTATCTCATAATGTGATGACACTGCTAGGATACACCATCACTTTGTAATGGGTGGCTATCCAACCTTTCAGATCTGTGCTGATCCTGAGAATGAAAGAGGGCGAAGAAATGGTGTCACACTGTGTCCTCTTAACCATTTTTCCCTTGCACGGCAGCGCCAGGTCACCTAGTTGTATAAGGAACTCCACTGAGGGCCCATCCACATGAATGGGGCTGGAAGCAGAAGATGATGCAGTGCTACATTCTCAGATGGCTGCTGCGCCCAGGTGGGACCCTCTTCCTTATAAAGTAAGGACCTCACTTTATATGGGAGAACCCCTTTTACTATGGAGAAGAGTAATGACGCCAACATGTAGTGCTGGTTCTAGGGGGTGGCAAACTGGGAAATTGTTCGGAGCCCATGTTTCCAAGAACCAAAAACCAAACTAAAACCATCCAGTATGATTTTCGTGATATATGGTGGGATTATTATTAAAATTACTATCTTGCATTTCAGCAGCTGCGTGTAAATCCATACTCCAAACGTGGATAGGTCCTACTCATCCATCTTTACGGCTCTTTTTAGAAAAGTTATCTTTTCTGTTGCGCATGGATTGGGTGGATGCTTCTTTACAGAAAGAATCAAGAGTCGAAGGATTTTTCTTAACCTGGCAGCCCATAATTAATATTCTTCCTGATCATGTAAAAACCCGCATACGCTCCTGTTTCCAATATACCACTTGGTACTTGGAGTGTGTTGCTGGAAGTCAACCCCCGATACTAGATGGTCCACCACCCTGCTAAGTGGAGACTGACACTCAACTATTGTCACCATTCCTCTTGCCCCTATCGGTGGGGGGGCTCGCGCACCCCTGGATACCCCCTCCTTCCCCTCCCTTTTTTTTTCTTCTCTCCCCTAGGGTGTTTTAGACACCATACCTGATTAAGCTAGGTTTCATGGAAAGGAACTACTTTATTTCTGATATCATGTGAACCTAAGTCTAATTTTGGCATTGAACTGCCATTATGTTCTGAAAATGTTTGATCTTCGCCACTTTGTTCTATGATCTGCCTGGCATGGCACGATACCTTATAATGGACAATCGTAGTTTCTCTTTTTCTGTTCAAATTTGTATATTGGTACATGTCTGTCTAATTTCCCCATGCCCACCCTTTTTCAACCATTTCTTCCCCCTTTTTCCCTCCCCCTCCCCTGACCTATCTTTGTTGTTCCCCCCACTTTGGGGGTATTGTTGGTACTTATTATTTTGAAAACATTAATAAAAATAACGTTAATTTGCAAATGCCAATTTTTTTCTTCCCACGCCCCCCCCTTAGAAAAAAAAAAAAAAAGGAAAGGATATGGCAGCATTGTGTTGGCTCAGCTGAATAATTTGTATTATTTGAGCACTATATAGTGGCAGTGACTTCGTAAATTATGACAGTACTGGAGTCATTATATGGGATCCCACGGCAAGAAAAGTCTAAAAACAACCAGTGGAAGTGAAAACTGTTCTGGAACAATCTTCAAACCCCAATTCACTGCTGCACAAACCCTCCATCCAGGAGTTGATGTTTTTTATGTGAATTTGGGATTTTTTTGCCTAATGACCATAGGAATGTCCTCACCTTTGTTCTGTGTTGAACAGGGCGAAGATATGTTTGCTGGACATAAATCCTTTTTCGATATCCCTCAGCTTCAGGTTATCCAGGGGAAGCATATACTTCTTCTCTTTCTCCTGTAGTCAGAGAAAATCAATCTGTTATCATCTAGGTAGGACATCACAATAAAATCCCAATGCACTACAGACTTTAACATCAGGTCACATAAAACGCTGCAAAAATCATCCTTTAAAGGGGTTGTCTCACTACATTGATTCGTCCTGTTTTCTTGGTTTCTACTAGGCTGCAGTAGAAGCCAGGTCTGTAGCTATAGCAACCAGTGCTGACAGCCTATCAGGAGAGATAGAACAGGTCTGTAGCTATAGCAACCAGTGCTGACAGCCTATCAGGAGAGATAGAACAGGTCTGTAGCTATAGCAACCAGTGCTGACAGCCTATCAGGAGAGATTGAACAGGTCTGTAGCTATAGCAACCAGTGCTGGCAGCCTATCAGGAGAGATAGGTCTGTAGCTATAGCGACTAGTGCTGACAGTCTATCAGGAGAGATAGAACAGGTCTGTAACTATAGCGACCAGTGCTGGCAGCCTATCAGGAGAGATTGAACAGGTCTGTAGCTATAGCAACCAGTGCTGGCAGCCTATCAGGAGAGATTGAACAGGTCTGTAGCTGTAGCTATAGCAACCAGTGCTGGCAGCCTATCAGGAGAGATTGAACAAGTCTGTAGCTATAGCGACCTGAGGAGCTGATGCAGCCCATACAAGAAGGGATATCTAGGAATAGGTAGGACACTGGTAATGGACACATATTACATAGTGACTTGTTTTTGTAAGATCTTTAACATACATAGCAGCAATTCTTGCAGTGATACAATGCCTTTAAGGACTATTCCCAGTTCAGATGTTTATTGCCTATACACATGCCCAGGGGTGTAGCTATAAGGGGTGCAGGGGTAGCAGTCCCTACCAAAGCACCCTCTGCTACATTAGAAGCCTCCAATATAATATATGGCACATGGCAGGTGGGGGCCCTTTTATAGATGTTGCATTGGGGCCCAGAGGCTTTAAACTACGCCTCTGCAAATGCCATAAGTGTCTCATTGATGGGGGTCCTATCCAGGATAATCTTGACAGCATTATGGACCCCTGCGCACAGCAGGGAAGTAGATTATTTCCAAATATACCTCCAAGCACACCAATATCATCATGCCACCTATGTTGGGACAACCCGCTGATGTCTTGTGGGCAGCCTCCAATACTAATTGGCAATGCAGGGAGCCAATGGTTCCTTGCTTCACCATGGATTTTAACTGTTTGCACGTCTGAAGAAACTACAAACTGTTAAGTAAGCAGCGCTGATCCAGGGATCCAGAGCAAATGACCTGGGTTCCTGGGACATACATTCACCGCTTTGGGCGGCCCCTGGTCAACTGCCTCGTGAGCTCAATGGATAAGATGGACCTGGTCCTATCTCTGATTCCCCTACCTACTGGGAAGAAAGAGGTGCCCTGACCATTGTTCAGGCTCCTGACAGGTGAGGGTCCCTCCTATTAGATGTATGTAGTGCCATAGATTCCTTTTCTAGGGTTATAAAAATAAAAAAAATGGCTGCTTTATTCTAGAAACAGCGCCACACCTGTCTGTAGTTAGTACCGTAGCTCAGCTCTACTGGAGTAAATAGGGCTTGGATATAATACCACTCACCACCCGGGTCTCTTCCTGGAAAAAAGCAACCATGTTCTATTTTAAATAATGGACACGCCCTTTAAGTTAAGCTTTATCAACAAATTATTGTGTTCCTAATTCTTTGTGTATAATAAAAACATGAATGGTTTGACCTAAACTCAATACTCGCCTTTGAAGGCTTCTTACTGGGTCGAACATGGCTGTGAGGTGCGCTGCTTCCAATAGGTGGCACCAGAGACATTACAATCTTCCCTAGAGCCTTTGCATTTTTCCCAGAGAGCATTGCATGGCCTATAAGTCTCTCCATACTTTTAGGGCGACATTGGCTATATTTTTAAACAGGCGCACTCCAAAATTAGCCGCTTTATCGGGCACCTGCGGCACTTTGTAATGCGCTTAAGATCAGGGTGGGGTGGGGTGCTGGAGGCGTGTTGCACTACAACCGTACGAAACTACACATGTATGACTGTTTATAGGCAAATCCAGGCGCATTACTGCTGGAACAGGTAGAGCACTTTAAAAGTGGTTTATCTGAGCCAGAAGTGTCGCTTTGTAGCCTAGAAAGCACTAAATCTATGTCCCGCAGTAGGACAGGTTCATAGATTCAGGCCCATTCTACGCTACTAATGAGCGCAAAAAAAATGGCATCTGAGCGGCAAAAATCATACATGTTGCCCTTAGGCCATGTTCACACGGCTTAAAATGGGCCGTATTTCGGTCCGTAATTACGCGCCGGAGTGCGCCAATTACGGGCCGAAAACAGCCCATTCATTACGGTAATTCACAGTTCTCCTAGAGAACTATGGATTACGTCTCCTCCGCTTCGCCGGGCGGGGAGATAATTCACATGTCACTTTCTAGCGGCGTATACGAGCCGCTAGCAGTGATTGTCTATGGGCCGGCGAAGCGCTGGCCCCCCGCTCCCTCCCCCCGGCCACACGCCGTAAATGCGGGGCGAAATTACGCCCTGCAGTTAAGCCGTGTGAACCTAGCCTTAGGGTATGTTCACGCAGCATATTTGAAATATGTATTTTGGTACATATTACGTACCAAAATACATATTTAATAATGTTCCCATCAGATCTCATTGATTTTAATGTAAAATACGTACCGTCATTCACACAATTGTATTGGGTTTTGCGGACACTTACAAAGAAGTGACGTCAATTCTTGATCCGATTTATGCATACATAATGACCCATAGGAAGCAATGGGGTGCATTTTTGGAGGCCATAAAATGTATCCAAACATGCATCACATACGTATCTAAATAAATTACAGATGCGTTTTTGGATGCAGATTTCGGACTGATTTCAATACGTTAATTTATGTATTGAAAAAACGTATCGGAGACGCCGGGTGAACCTACCTCTTTATAAGGAGAAACTTTATCCCTTTAGAGCTATAATAAAAATCCAAAACATTGCAGCAATGAGTGACACACGTTATACGCATCTAAGGGTATGTTCACACGGCGTAATTGCGGCACGCATGTCGCCGCATATTTGCACATAATACGCAGTGAAATGCGCGCCGCAATTACGGTAATTACGTGTCGTCTCCCCGGGCGTACAATATGATCGTATCATATGCCCCGTTCACATGACAATGCATGTGACCGGGGCCGGCCGGGGACGCTGATCAGCTCGTGCGTCCAAAACACCCAGCGTATTGGGACGCGTACTGTACGCACCCCAATACGCTGTGTGAACATAACCTTATTGTGCTAAGCTCTTCTTAACAAAAAAATCCTTAATTACTACATTCAGAAAATGTTAGAACTCCAGTCCACACCCCAGGAAGCTACCTGTGTTTTCAGGGCACAAATCTCACTTAAACACTAGTCTATGAAACTTGCAAGTCTATGGCCTTTTAAAATTTAAAGGGGAACTCAACAAACAAAGGGCGACATGTCTGAAAATTGGTGTCGCCGCGGCAGATTTTAGACGCATTTAATCAGTATACAGTGCGCCTGAAAGTACGATTCTCTCAAAAAGCTGGTGTCTGGTATACCTTGCATAGTAAACTTAAGGCGCCTAAAAAGCGCATTGCGTCTAAAAATGCGCTTAGCGTGTCAGTGCTAGTGTATGTAATGCGCCTATCGAGGCACATTGCATTACGGAGGCGCATAACGTCTCATTACTGGTGTATGTAATGCACCTCAATAGGCGCATTGCGTTATGGAGACGCATAGCATATCATTTCTACTATATTTAATGCGCCTTTATAGGCGCATTACAATGTGTCGTGCCCGGCGTATAATGTGCCTAGTTTTGGTATATTACAGTTAATTTATACCGAGAATATGGCATCAAGAGTATTTTTGCCACAAAATAGACTAAAAAAATGGCGCTTGCATATTGGAACATGTCGCCCTTAATGTTTAATGTATATGGAGTGGGGGATCATGTCATGTCGCCCATAGTTTCTCATTGTAATAATTGATTAGTTTTTGTCATTACTTCCTAATTTTTTTTAATTTTTTTTTTTTTTAAATATGCTTTGTTTTTAAGGAAGCAACTGCATATATTCCTAGCTATGGACACTGCAGTCAGTGGGCGACTACTTTGGATCTCCATGTTCTTTTGGATACTCATGGAGTCATCTGAGGATCTGAAGTGAGATGTGTTAATGGCAGCACTTCTGCCCCCAAGACTTCTTCTATATGTGATAAATGTTGCCTTTCTAGATTTATTTTTTTACTTAAAGGGGTTTTGCCAGGATCTCATTTCCTACCTCCTGCATCCAGCACTTCGGCTCTGTGTGCTCAGAAGGGGGCGTGTGTGATTTGTTTGACTTGCATATCATGTGACCCAGCAGGATGACATCACCAGGCCTTTCCTCTCTCTAGTCAAAGAAAGGTCTGTTTATGTAAAGCATTGTGAGTAGCTAAGAGGTAAAGTTTTTGCCGCCAGGCACAAGGGTCCTAGGTTCAAATCCCTGCAGGAACCAAACTTGTGTTTTTTTTTCTCTTCATCAGTGCACAAACCTGATTGAGGTCTCTTTTTTATTTATTTGCACTGTTTGACTAATTACCAAGGAGGACAGAGGACGGGAGTAGAATGACAGCAGCTGGGGTTTGAACACTCAGTAGCTGCCTGAGAGGAGAGGTGATGTCTGACCAGGTCTGAGGAGCTCTCAGCCCTGGTCGTATTCCCTGGAGATGAGTTAAAAACAATGGATCACTAAAGGAGCAGCTAAAACAAAAACGGTCCAGAATTTTTAATAATAATGAATGGTGAAAATGTTTGTTATTTCATTTGCAAGCTTCCCACGTCAATTTTACTTCGTGGCAAAACCCCTTTAAACAGATTAAAAGTGAGGACAGAGCTGACATCAGGGGAGATGTTCTCCACTGGCCGGGATCCTTCTATTTAGATGGATACGAGACTCTGCAAATATTGGATTTTTCATGTCACGCGGATATTTGCTCTTCGAAAGTAACAAAAGGGTTATTGCACGAGGATGAAATATGAGCAGCAGACATATGGAAAACTCACTGAACAAACTGAGCCCAGCACATGTTTCCAGTTACGTCTTATGGCAAACCTCCAGCAGATGTGGAACCACCCCTTTAAGGGGTAAATTTTTAGAGATATATTGCTTTGATGATAAATGTTAATTTAGAATTGCTGTATTGTGTCAAACTCTCACCACATACAGTGGGCGTTACCAATATTCATATTTAAGTGACAATTACACCTGAAAATTGACTGGTAACACCACTCATTCCAGGTATGAAAGTTACCTTATAGAGTTGTCAAATACAAAAAAAATCATAGAGCGGCTACAAAGAGCGTCTCCCGCTCTGGAGCACTTGTCCTGTCCTGGATTACATTAACAACCCATAGACTTGAATGGGCGCTTTGTAATGCTACATTTCCCCTGTGGTGGCGCTGCAGGGAAATAGAACACTTAAGGCCACGTGTATGAAATTTGGAGTTTAAACGCCAAATTTCATGCGCATTATAATGGTATAGAATGAGCCTGACTTATGAACCTGTTCTACAATGGGTCATAAATCAAGCGCATTCTAGCGCTAGGGCGACACTTCAGGCTCAGGTAAACCACTTTGAAAGTGGTCTACCTGTTCCAGCAGTAATGCACCTGGAATTGCCGTACTGAAGCTATAAATCTGTAGCTTTGTACGGTTCTAGTGCGCCCCACCTCCCCACCTTTTAAAAATGTAGCAAACGGGGCTGTCGCAGCCCCATCCACACATGTCCCCCTTAAGGTGACATGTCAGAAAAGAGGCGCCGCCAGTTTTAAGGTGCATTAAATGAGTGTATAGTGCACCTGAATGAATAAATCTGTCAAACATCTGGTCTACCTTGCATAGTATAATTGATGCGTCTAATCTAGGTGGATAGCATAATGTAGGCGCATAGCATATCATTGCTAGCATATTTGAGGCGCCTACTTTAGGTGCATACAAATGTGTCGTGCCCAGCGTATAATGCGCCTAGTTTTGGTGTCTTACAGTTCATTTATATAGAGAATAGAACGTCAACAATTTATTTTGCGCAAAATACACCCCCAAAAATTGCGCAGCCCGAATGGGATATGTCGCCCATTATCGTTCTGCCATAATAACACAGCATAAATTTCCCCCCAAAATTGGGACTCATTTCTGAAAACCAATCATCTTTCATTTCTTTTACTGCTCTGGAGAAATGTAAACTGAGCTCTGATTGGTCACTATTATGGGCTCTGATTGGTTGCTATGGGTTCTGATTGGTTGCTCTGAGCTGTGATTGGTTGCTATGAGCTCTGATTGGTTGCTATGGGCAACAAGGACAGTCTTATTCTTAGGCTATGTTCACACGGCTTATTTCGGGACGTATTTACGTCCGCAAATACGTCCCGAAATACGTTTCAAATAATGAACAATTAGATTAGCACTGATTCCAATGTAAAATACGCACGAGGCGTATTTTCGCGACGTATTTGCGGGCGTAAATACGTCCGTAAATACGATCGTAAAATTAAGTCCCCTGTCACTTATTGAGGCGTATTTTGCAACGTAAATCCCCATAGTAAAGAATGGGGATTGTATTTACGACGTGAAATACGCGCCACACTTTGTGACACGTATTTGAAACGTATTTCGGGACGTATTTGCGGACGTAAATACGTCCGTAAATACGCCCCCGAAATAAGCCGTGTGAACATAGCCTTAGACATTTTTCATACATAAGGCCCATTATACGCCATGTCCTGATCACTCTTTCTGTTATACAAAATGCCTTTTCTAGCAATTATCAATGAACAGTTTTATCCCCAGTTCACTGCTAGAGTCAGACTAGGGTACATATGTCTTTTTTCAACCGTGCTAACTATGTAACTAGGGTCAGGTTCACATCTGCACCGGAGTTTCTGTTCAGAACCCGCGTTGCAGATTCCGCCAAAAATGAGGGAAAGAAATGGGGCAGCATGCGGCGCTACTTATTCCTTTAAAATGACGGATACCAAGAAGTAAACCAGACGCGCCACATTGTAGTCAAGGAGGCCGGTCCGGCATTGTTGCCGTCCGTCACGTACCGGATCCGGTGCCGCGTCTGCTATGGAGGCTTCGAACAAAACCTCCAAATCAGAGGCGTAACTTGAAGCTCCAGGGCCCTAGTGCAAAAAGTGAAATGGGCTTCCCAGCTACCATGCGCCATTTACAATAGTGGTGTCTCCTTATGTGACAGAAGGGCTTCTGGGCCCCCTCAGGCTGCAGGGCCCGGTAGCGACTGCTACCTCTGCACTCCCTGTAGCTACGCCCCTGCTCCAAATCAACCCTAAAGAGTAATTGATTGTAAAATCCCCTTTCCAAGAAGTGAGAAAGTAGCAGCGTCAGACACTTTTCTAGTGTATTTCCTCCTTCTTGGCTCTGCTTCCGTCCTACGGGGAACACAGATTACGGAACTTGTTTTGTCAAAAGTTCACAAAACCAAAAAAATAAAAAATATCTGATAAAAAGAAAGAAGGACTATTCCCGGTGACGTATCTCCGCTGCATATGAATGAGGGTGCGGGTTCTGAAAAAAAAAAACTTAGGGAGGAAATTCCACAAGAGAGGAGAAAAGGAACTGATACATCTGTAAGTAATTTTGGGCAAGGCAGAGACGGGAATATAGACGTGCCGAGTCAGCGCTTTCTAAACCTACTCACTAAGCTGGAAGCGGCCGGATGAAAATGTGCAAAAACACGAAATTCAGAAAGTTACTACTAATAATACTACAGCTGTAATATTACTAAACTGGAAGTGACACCGACCACAACCAGTGCTCCACCGTGCCATGGCCCTCATTACAGCCCCGATACTTCATCATCTTGATGTCCTACCTACATCCCAGACAGGACCCTCACATCAATATCATTTTTTTAAGATGTAGCAGAGTTGAGTTTGTTAAGGGCACGTTCACACACAATACTTAATGCTTGTACTGCAGGTATTAGTGGTGAGAACCTATGGCGGGATGAATAGTTTTTCTTGTCTGCTCTGGTCTAAGGCCTACAATAATTTAGGGGGTCTGTTTGGGGGTTTATTTTAGATTAAGGTTCTGGCTTGAAATATGAATTTATTTAGGGTTCTAGGATCTGAATTATTAAAGGGGTGTGGATTTAAATATGTGTTTTAGGGGTCTGAGATCTGAATTTATTTAATGATATAGACATGGCATGGTGGTGGACAATCAAGGCCTTATGGTCTATCTAATCTGTCAATGAATGACAACAAGTACAAGGTAAGATGGTAGGTTTGACATGGTCAAGCTTCTACTGTGGTGGAACCTCACTCACCAAAATCCTTGGGGTGCATGGTACTATTGTTGAACCTCACTCAATAAAGCAGTTAAAGTGCATCTTACTATGGTTGAACCTCAATGTTCCATGTCCTTGGGATGCATCTTACTATGGTGGAACCTCACTCCCCAAAATCCTTGGGGTGCATCTTACATTGGTTGAACCTTTCTCACCAAAACCCTTGGGGATGCATCTTACTTTGGTTGAACCTTACTCACCAAAACCCCTGAGGTGCATCTTACTGTGGTTGAACGTCACTCAAAAAAGCCCTTGAAGTGTATTTTTCTGTGGTGGAACTTTATTGACCCATGCCGTTGGGGTGCATCTTACTATGGTGGAACCTCACTCACCAAAAACCTTGAAGTTCATCTTCCTATGCTTGAACCTCACTCACTAAAGCCCTTGGGGTGCATATTACTCTAGTTGAATCTCACTGACCCATTCCCTTGGGATGCATCTTAGTGCGGTTGAACCACAGTCATCAAACCCCTTGGGGTGCATCTTACTATGGTGGAACCTATCTCATCAAAACAATTGAGATACATCTTACTATGATGGAAACCTTACTCACTAACACCCTTGGGATGCATCTTACTGTGGTTGAACCTCACTCACTAAAGCCCTTGGGGTGCATCTTACTGTGGTTGAACCACATTGACCCATGCTCTTGGGGTGCTTCTTACTGTGGTTGAACCTTATTCACCAAAGCCCTTGAAGTGCATCTTATTGTGGTGGAACCTCATTGACCCATATCCTTGAGATGCATCTTACTGTGTTGAACCTCTTTGACCCATGCCCTTGGGTGTATCTTATTGTGGATGAATCTCATTGACCCATGACCTTGGGGTGCATCTTACTATGGTTGAACATCAGTCACCAAATACCTTGAAGTGCATCTTCGTGTGCTGGAACCTCATTGACCCATGTCCTTGAGATGCATCTTACTGGGGTTGAACCTCATTGACCCATGCCCTTGGGGTGTATCTTATTGTGCTTGAATCTCATTGACCCATGCCCTTGGGGTGCATCTTACTGTGGTGGAACCTCACTCACCAAAACCCTTGGAGTTCATTTTGCTACAGTTGAACCTCACTGACTAAAGCCCTTGAAGTGCATCTTATTAGAGAAGTACTACACAAAATAAAGACCACAATCAAACAGAAGAACCTAAAAGTCACTAAACCCCAGCCTCCACTATGACATCAGCAAGTACATACCTCATCATCCTTGTACCAGGACAGGTTCTCTGCAGTTAGCACAAACCAATACTCCTTGGAACCTCCCTTCATTATACCGATGTTGTTGATGGTCAGCCATCCCTTCCGAATGACCTGTTGGAGGAAACATCACGTCATTGCTAGTAGGTGGGATGGGGTCAAAGGAGTTTGTACTCACATAGACCCTGCCTTCCCAACTCCTTCATATTACCATTGCCACATATTGTGGTTTCCTGTGATTTACCGTCAAGCTTACACAACACTCTGCATGCAAGTAAAGCTACACAACAGAATATTGAAAACCACAAGGATCAAAAGATGCTACTGCTGAATTGTCATATAACATATTAAGTAAAAGACTAGGACATGGCTTTGATTATTAGATATATTATGAACATGACTGGGCATCTTGGCACTTGACATGTAAGACTTGGCCACCATATGGCAAAGGGGAAACGGGTGAGTTCCAATGAATTTTGGCCACCAAAATACATAGCTGTCCAGAATTAGAAAAACATAGTTGTTTTCTTCCAAAAACAGCGCCACATTTCTCTTCAGGTTGTGTTTGGTATTGCAGCATAGCTTCATTCATTTCAATGGAGAAGAGCTGCAATTTTTCATTGGAACAGAGATGCAATACCCAACACAACCCACGGACAGGTGGTGCTATTTCTGAAAGAAAGCGGTCATGTTTTTTTTTTTAATCCTGTTAGCCACTGTAGACATGTAATAAGACTAGAACTATCAAATATTTTAGAGGCATTTGTTACCTAATTGGACATTCAACCATATGTTAGTAACATGGAATGAAATGGGTCACTGGCAAGGGCGTTGGTGCCATAGAGGAAGTCTCTGAATCTGCAAGTGGACCATTAAGGAGGCAAGATCCATCTCCAGGTGGCCTCATCCTCCATTTTTTTGGGGACAGTGAGAACCTCCCCATATAACTAATTTAAGGATCATACCATTTGACTCTCCTCAAAGGGGGAAGTGAAAAAGTCCATGGTTTGGTGGTCTCAACTAGCACCAAATATTATGAAAACCTCTCTCCTCTATGAACGCCCCTGCCCACTGGAGTCATGGTTGTCACATCACATTGATATGAGGCCACATTAGGAAAAGCTGAGCATGAGTGATGATGGGGGTTACAATTACGTCATCTGGGCAGGAATACGACAAGGCATGATCGGGAAATGCATGCACACCCATCAAGCGAGAAAAAAGTGCAAATCCATCAACCAGCACAGGCAAAAAAAAAAGAATGGTCATATGGTATAGCGCCAGGCCAAGCCAAGCAATGGAGTACAAGCAAGCACTCTTCTACAAGAGGCTGCAGATGTGTACAGACCCCGGAGAGCTCACATCAGTAATCTGACCACTAACTCCTAGCAGATAGCATGGATGGAATTGCAGTGTGTGGGATATTCAACCCCCAGCCTTTCCTAGGTTTCTATTGCCATCTAGATTTTCAAGCCATAGCAGCAAGCGTTAGCCCTAACCCATCCCATGTCTCTCGTTTACATTAACGAGGGTCCCATTAAGACAACCCCTGTCCTTCTTTCGAGTATTTCCTCTCAGCTGTCTGACCCTTGCATTCGAACCATCCTGGGTTTTGATGTGATAGTAATTCAGCTGCACTCAGAATTCCCTCACTGTAGTTTCCAAATGGCTTTACTATAATTTTCATCATCACATCAGCTTAGACATCATAAATGTCATATATATCCTGCAGAGGAACAGCACCGGAAGTATAACAAAATAATATAAGCGTGTTCCAGCTTCAGGAGTTAGACCCCAAATCCTCCAAGAAGTTTTTTTGGAAGATCATAGATGTCATAGACTTCACAGACCTCATTATAGACATCATTATAGATATCATTGACACAGACATCATCGTAGATATCATAGACATCATCACAGAAGTCATAGAGATCATTATAGACATCATAGATATCATTATAGACATCATAGACATCTTCATAGATATCAGAGACATCATCATATATATCATCATAGACTTCTGCATAGATATCATAATAGACATCTTCATAGATATCATCATAGACATCTTCATAGATATCATCAAAGACATCATCATAGACATCTTCATAGATTTCTAAATCTCATAGATATCATCATAGACATCTTCATAGACATCATCATAGACATCTTCTAGACATCTTCTAGATATCATCATAGACATCTTCACAGACATCATCATACACATCATCATAGACATCATCATAGACATCATCATAGACATCTTCATAGATATCATCATAGACATCTTCATAGATATCATAGACATCATCATAGACATCTTCATAGATATCATCATAGACATCTTCATAGATATCATATACATCATCATAGACATCTTCATAGATATCATAGACATCATCATAGACATCTTCATAGATATCTCATAGACATTCATGATACATAGAATCATCATGACATCTATAGATTCTATCTCATCATAGACATCTTCATAGATATCTTCATAGACATCTTCATAGATATCATCATAGACATCTTCATAGACATAATAATAGACATCATCATAGACGTCTTCATAGATATCATCATAGAATATCTCATAGCATCTATCATAGACATCATCATAGACATCTTCATAGATATCATAGACATCTTCATAGACATCTTCATAGATATCTTCATAGATATCTTCATAGATATCTTCATAGATATCATCATAGACATCTTCATAGATATCATAGACATCATCATAGACATCTTCATAGACATCATAGACATCATCATATACATCTTCATAGACATCTTCATAGAAATCATCATAGACATCATAGACATCTTCATAGATATCATCATAGATATCATCATAGACATAATCATAGATATCATCATAAACATCATCATAGATATCATCATAAACATCATCATAGATATCATCATAGACATCTTCATAGATATCATCATAGACATCATCATAGACATCATCATAGACATCTTCATAGATATCTTCATAGACATCTTCATAGACATAATAATAGACATCATCATAGACGCTATAGATTCATCATAGAATCATATAGACATAGATATCATCATAGACATCTTCATAGACATCATCATAGACATCTTCATAGACATCATCATAGACGTCTTCATAGATATCATCATAGACATCATCATAGACATCATAGATATCATCATAGACATCTTCATAGACATCATCATAGACATCTTCATAGACATCATCATAGACATCTTCATAGATATCTTCATAGATATCTTCATAGACATCTTCATAGATATCATCATAGACATCATCATAGACATCTTCATAGACATCATCATAGACATCTTCATAGATATCTTCATAGATATCATCATAGACATCTTCATAGATATCATAGACATCATCATAGACATCTTCATAGATATCATCATAGACATCTTCATAGATATCATCATAGACATCTTCATAGACATCTTCATAGACTTCTTCATAGACATCTTCATAGACTTACATATAGACATCTTCATAGTATCATCTAGACTCTCCATAGACATCTTCATAGATATCATCATAGACGTCTTCATAGATATCATCATAGACATCTTCATAGATATCATCATAGACATCTTCATAGACATCATCATAGATATCATCATAGACATAATCATAGACATCTTCATAGATATCATCATAGACATCTCCATAGCTATCATCATAGATGTCATCATAGACATCTTCATAGACATCTTCATAGATATCATCATAAACATCATCATAGATATTATCATAAACATCATCATAGATATTATCATAGACATCTTCATAGATATCATCATAGACATCTCCATCATATCTCTAGATGTACATACATCTTCATAGATCGAGACTCATCAATTCAGACATCATTATACAATATAGCATCTCATAGATATATATACATCATAGAAGAACATACTTCACAGATGTCATAGACATCAGACATCAACACTATCATAAACCTCATCATAGATATCATCATAAACATTATCATAGATATCATCATAGACATCATCATAGACATCATCATAGATATCATCATAGACATCTTCATAGACATCATCATAGACATCTTCATAGATATCATCATAGACATCTTCATAGATATCTTCATAGATATCATCATAGACATCTTCATAGATATCATAGACATCATCATAGACATCTTCATAGATATCATAGACATCATCATAGACATCTTCATAGATATCATCATAGACATCTTCATAGACATCTTCATAGACATCTTCATAGACATCATCATAGACATCATCATAGATATCTTCATAGATATCATAGACATCATCACAGATGTCATAGACATCATTATAGACATCATAGACATCATCATAGACATCAAAGAGGTCACAGACATCATTATAGATATTATAGACACCATATACCTTATCACAGAGATTATCATAAAGACATCAATACAGATGTCGTATACATCATCATAGATAAAATCAGACGTCATAGACATCATTATAGATATTACAGACATAATAGACATTATTATAGATATCATCATAGACATCATTATAGATGTCCATAGACCGTTTTCCTTTGGGACCAACTGGAAGAATATCCCTCTGAAATAAGATTACCACCTGTATCATCTCCATGTCGTTCCCATGCACGGTGCCTTTAAATATGCTAATCAGCCATTTCTTTACTAGCTGCATGATGTCCAGCTTTCCCAGAATCCTGAACGGCAAATGTGCCCATTAAGGTTAACTCACACTAGGCAGCAAATCCGCAGTACGCTCCTCCAGACAGGATTGCACTCGGGGCTTATTCACACTACAGATTTATCCGTCCTGTACACCTGGCAGCGAACCATGTGGTTTTCTGCCATGGATTTTACTGTGGATCCAAGCATGGATTAGGCCTCTTCAGTGGATCTGATCTGCATTCTGTGTGGCGAGGGCGGTTTTCGCACAGTAACTGACGTCACCCATTTTTTTTGTTCTGATCCGGACAAGCTACGGGGCGGTTTTCCATTAAATATAATGGGATGAAGATTCCTCACGGAATTCACAGAGACTTAAGAAATCGGATTTTGTAATGACAACTGCGGGAAATTCCACTGTGTGAATAGAGCCTAAAATCTGTGGATTTTGGTTCGGAACGAGTGCAGATTTGCTGCAGATTCATAGTCAGTCTATAGCAAAGTCCGTACATCAGGGTCGCAGGCAAAATTTCCTGCATATTTTAAATTCCCCATTGAGGTCATTGTGGAAAATTCACAAACAATCTGTAAACTAAACTGACATGATACGGATCTGTCACTTTATCTAAAGATACATTTTCACTAAAATCAGAATTTCTTTGTTTGTACCGTAACATGTTGTGGATTTTCCATGAAAAATTTAACAAATATAATCTGCAGTAATTTGTGAATTTCACATTCAGCAATTAAGGAGGACCCGGGACATCTTCTGATTTGTCTGTTTAGTAAATCCTTGTGTTCCCTGTGAAATCACAATCCCGGAGCCTCTTCTCCTATAATTCTGTATTGTGCTGTTCCTCTGTTATCCCTCCTGGAAATGTATTACTGAATCTGTCAGCTGGGTGTGACCAGTTGGGGGGCGTCTCTGCACAGTCTGACATTGCCCAATCAGGGCTGACAGTCAGTGTAGTTAAGGGACACACCCTTTTGACCATTAAAGGGGACCTGTGACATCTTTTGACTTGTCTATTTTAATAAATCCTTGTGTTCCCTGTGAAATAACAATTCTGGAGCCTCTTCTCCTATAACTCTGTGTTGTGCTGTCCCTCTGTTATTCCTCCTGGAAATGTATGACTGAATCTGTCAGCTGGGGGTTACCAAAGGGGGAAGGGGTGTCTCTGCACAGTCTGACATTGCCCAATCAGGGCTGTGCAGAGACACGCCCCTTAAAGCTGGAATGTTAACACCCATCTGACAGATTCAGATAGAATACTTTTCTAGGAGGAATAACAGAGGAACAGCACAATACAGAATTATAAGAAAACCAGTCATCTGGGTGTTACAAATTGGGTGGTGGGGGTCCCAGCACACAATGACAGAAATGATTGGCCAATGTCAGACTGTGCAGGAACACACCCCTAACTGGTAACACCCATCTGACTAAATTTCTTCCAACTCTGTGCTGTTCCTCTGTTGTCCCTTCTACAAATACATTACTGAATCAGTCGGTAATGCGTTACCATTCTAGCTTTTAAAAGGGTGTGTCCTTGTACACACTGACTCGGTCATCTTTGATTGGAAAATGTCAAAGACACAGCCCCAACTGGTAACGCCCAGTTGACAGATTCAGTAATACATTTCCAGGAAGGAATAATGACAATGAACTAAAACAGCAGCAGACAAGTCTATAATAAAGTTAAACCAATTGGGAGGGTCACTGAACATCCTGATTGAGCAATGTCAGACTGTCCAAGAATACCCCTCCCCCCTCCCCCCCAAAAAAAGATAACACCTATGTGCACACTGACTCTACCAGCAGCAGGGGCGTAACTCAAATTTATAGAGCCATAGGAAAATGAGATGGGGCCCTGACACCTAATGACAATGAACTAAAACAGCAGCAGAAGTAGTTATAATTAAAGGTTTAAATAATACCGCCATATATCAGAGATGCATAAATAATACTGCCAAGTATCAGAGAGTCATAAATACTACCGCCATAGATCAGAAAGGTATAAATAATACCGCCATATATCAGAGAGTATAAATAATACCACCATATATCAGAGAGGTATAAATAATACTGCCATATATCAGGGAGATATAACTAATACCGCCATATAACAGAGAGGTATAAATAATACCACTATATATCAGAGAGGTATAAATAATACCCCCATATATCAGAGAGGTATAAATAATACTGCCATATATCAGAGAGGTATAAATAATACCACCATATATCAGAGAGGTATAAATAATACCGCCATATATCAGGGAGGTATAAATAATACCGCCATATATCAGAGAGGTATAAATAATACCGCCATATATCAGGGAGGTATAAATAATACCGCCATATATCAGAGAGGTATAAATAATACCGCCATATATCAGAGAGGTATAAATAATACCGCCAGATATCAGAGAGGCATAAATAATACCGCCATATATCAGAGAGGTATAAATAATACCGCCATATATCAGAGAGGCATAAATAATACCGCCATACATCAGAGAGGCATAAATAATCCTGCCATGTATCAGGGAACCCACATAGTAGAGCTGGAGAGCAGAAGGCCACCAACTACTTGTTCCCTTCCCAAAGGAACAATGTTCTCTTGCCTGAGTGGGGCCCCTCAACTTTTAGGACCCTTAGCAGTCGCTATGGCTATAGGAGTTACACCCATGGCCAGCACTGATTAGACCATGTCAGACCATTGGTAACACCCATTTGACAGATTCAGTAATACATTTCCAGGAGGAATAACAGAGGAACAGCACAACACAGAGTTATAAGAGAAGAGGCTGCAGGATTGTTACTTCACAGGGAACACAAGGATTTCCTAACACAGAAAGGTCAGGAGATGTCACAGATGTCAGGAAATGTCACAGATGTCAGGAGAGGTCACAGATGTCAGGACATGTCACAGATGTCAGGAGAGGTCACAGATGTCAGGAGAGGTCACAGATGTCAGGAGATGTCTCTGATGTTAGGGGAGGTTACAGATGTCAGGAGATGTCACAGATGTCAGGAGAGGTCACAAATATCACGAAATGGTCACAGATGTCACGAAATGTCACAGATGTCAGGAGATGTCACAGATATCAGGAGATGTCACAGGTCCCCTTTAATGAGCAGGTGGTGTGCTGCTGAATCATAGGCAGCTTTGCCTTCAGGTGTCTGGGAAAGCTGGGTGAGAAATTTTGAGGACGCTTCACTGGCAGTCATATGGCTTTTCCCCCGGCTCACTATTTCTATGTCAATATCCTACGTGCATCATGTGCGCATTGTAATTGACCAAAAATCGGCAGCAGTTTCCCCCGCGGCTGTAGAGCGCCATAACAAGGAGTGACTAGAGCTGGATTTGCAGGTAACGTCTGGATATTATGCTAATATTAGGATGGCCCCCGGGTTAATCATGGAGCATCGTGACCTGAATCACGATGCGAGTGGTTGTAGATCTGATCTCACACGCGGTGTTTATAGAAGGAGAGGAACAGGAGGAGAGGAGATGAGGACACACAGGGGGCCGGGGACTGAGCACGAGGAGATGGTGCATCTGGGCCTCCGCAGAGTCCATTTAAAGAGATCACCCCTTTAAGTGAGGCCCTGACGAGTTCATAGGTTGGCTTCTTCACGCTCGGTCACGCGCTCGCATTGCTATGTGAGGTAATCCGAGGATACACTGCACTCACACAGACAATGCCAGATGTTACCGATTTACATCTAGGTCCTTGATTGTCCGTTTTGGGCTCGGTTCTATCTAAGAAGTCTGGTGACCACCAATAGGACGCCCATGACAGATACAATCCAACTTCTCGGGAAGGATAACCCGCCACAAGTGATAGAGGAGGGGGAGTAGCTATAAAGGGTACAGGGGTAGCAGTCACTAAGGGGGCCCAAAGGCTCCTCTACCATCAGAGGCGTAATTTGAAGCTCCGGGGCCTTAGTGCAAAAAGTGAAATAGGGCCCCCCAGCTGCCATGTGCCACTTACAATGGTGGTATCTCCTTATGTGGCAGGAGGGCTTTTGGGCCCCCTCAAGCTGCAGGGCCCGGTAGCAGCTGCTAACTCTGCACCCCCTGTCTACCATATCAGCAGATACCAGTATTATGAATAGCACATGGTAAGTGGGGTAGGGGTGCCAATTGGGCAGTACTACTGTCAGTGGGCCCCTTTTTGATTAGGGCCCCTGATATGTTAAAAATTAGGAACTAGGGTGGGGGCCCCATTTGATTTGGCTCATTGGGGCCCTAAAACTGTTAATAGATGACTGATGGCAGTCCTGAAGTGGGGGCCCTATTATAAAATTTGAATTTGGACCAAGGAGATTTAAGTTATGCCTGTGGAGGGGGATATATGGCTGAATCACTAGGAAGCTTCCCCTTAAAGGGGTCCTCTGCTTTGGGGAAATCTTATTTGTTAGAAGGATCCCTTGATTACAAAGTCGGAAACCTGCTAGTAAGTGTTTAATGTCCCTGCAGCGCCACCACAGGGGAAATAAAGCATTACACAGGGCCCATTCATATCAATGGGATGTCCATGTAACATAGGACAGGGAAGGTCCTCCAGGGCGAGAGACACTCTTTGTAGCCACTCACACCAAGATCTCGGACCCTCTATTAACTTAGAATACCCATATAAATATAGGTTTTCTAAACCAGAAAACCCATTTACAGGGAACCTGTCAGGAGGTTAATGTTATCTCATCAGAGAGCAGGATGTGATAGAGGAGAGAAGCCGAGCCCCATAGCATATAGGGTTATATGACAGAGGAGAGAAGCTGAGCTCTGTGATATATAGGGTTATATGATAGAGGGGAGGAGCTGAGCTCTGTGATATATAGGGTTATATGATAGAGGGGAGGAGCTGAGCTCTGTGATATATACCGTTATATGATAGTTGGATAGGAGCTGAGCTCTGTGATATATAGGGTTATATGATAGAGGAGCTGAGCTCTGTGATATATAGGGTTATATGATAGAGGAGAGGAGCTGAGCTCTGTGATATATAAGGTTATATGATAGAGGAGAGGAGCTGAGCTCTGTGATATATAGGGTTATATGATAGAGGAGAGGAGCTGAGCTCTGTGATATATAGAGCTATATGATAGAGGAGAGGAGCTGAGCTCTGTGATATATAGGGTTATATGATAGAGGGAGAGAAGCTGAGCTCTGTGATATATAGGGTTATATGATAGAGGAGAGGAGCTGAGCTCTGTGATATATAGCGTTATATGATAGAGGGAGAGGAGCTGAGCTCTGTGATATATAGGGTTATATGATAGAGGAGCTGAGCTCTGTGATATATAGGGTTATATGATAGAGGAGCTGAGCTCTGTGATATATAGGGTTATATGATAGAGTGAGAGAAGCTGAGCTCTGTGATATATACGGTTATATGATAGAGGAGCTGAGCTCTGTGATATATAGGATTATATGATAGAGGAGAGGAGCTGAGCTCTGTGATATAGGGTTATATGATAGAGGAGAGGAGCTGAGATCTGTGATATATAGGGTTATATGATAGAGGGAGAGAAGTTGAGCTCTGTGATATATAGGGTTATATGATAGAGGAGAGAAGCTGAGCTCTGTGATATATAGGGTTATATGATAGAGGAGAGGAGCTGAGCTCTGTGATATATAGGATTATATGATAGAGGAGAGGAGCTGAGCTCTGTGATATATAGGGTTATATGATAGAGGAGAGGAGCTGAGCTCTGTGATATATAGGGTTATATGATAGAGGAGAGAAGCTGAGCTCTGTGATATATAGAGTTATATGATAGAGGAGAGAAGCTGAGCTCTGTGATATATAGGGTTATATGATAGAGGAGAGGAGCTGAGCTCTGTGATATATAGGGTTATATAATAGAGGAGAGAAGCTGAGCTCTGTGATATATAGGGTTATATGATAGCTTCTTTTATTCTATCAGATTCTGCTCTCAGATAGGGTAGCCTAAGTAGGAAATAGTGACATAGTCTAGAAGAACTAGGCAGAATATATAAAGCAGGCCCGCACAACATTTGGCCCTTTTCTGGTGGCCTGCAAAGGACGTAGCCTAGGTAAACTCCACGCCAAAATGGGCAGTACCACCCGGTGTGAGGCAGTCTGATGATGGTCCTGGGAGGCTGGCCCCATATCCTGCAATGTTGTGTAGGTCTGATATAAAGGGTTCACGCCTCAAGGACCTAAGCACGGTATACGAATGAGCATTGGGGTGATGATGACAGCTGCCAATGGCGGCCCTGATGCACTTCCTCCATCTTGTACTTTCAGCCGCTGCCTGACTACTCACCAGGATCTCATCCTGCACAGGGTAACCATAGCAACAGCAGCGGAGTGGACAGGAGAGATGGGAGCAGAAGAAGAGGGATATACATTACTAGCAGCGCGGGTGCAGAACCAGTTATGAGTCGCTGCAGATCCCACAGCCCGTGCATGACATGCCGTCCGGCTCATTCATACCTCACGCACAACCTGCGCTAGGTGGCAGCAGCTTCATGACATGGACAGCCTGACCCTGCCTGAGGGATATTACCCAAACGGGACTAAGCCTGTTACATATTATACTACAGAGAGAGGTAAAATAGGTCAAATTCAGCACAGCCAAACTGGGGTCAGATTGGCTACTGATTACAGAAAGCAGTGGTTTTTATGGGTTGTATTTATTCATAGGGTAATGTTAGGGTTTTATGACCTATTGTCAGAAAAGATAATATCTACAGATTAAAAAGAGGCGGGAAGCTTCATCACTTCATGGCAAAGATTTTGCATTTCATACAACAGAAACTTGATGCATTTCGGTAAAAGGGGGGCGCTGTTGCATTGGTGTCTATGGAGAATGTTTCCACTATGTTGATGGTGAAAAGTGGTACTGCATGCTACGACTGCAATAGGATTTAAAGGTGTTGTATCACTACATTGATTCATCTCACCTCAGTCCTGTCTATGGGAGCTGTTTTCAGTTGTTTTTCAGCGGTTTTAGACAAGGAAAAACGCTGAAAAAACGACTGAAAATGTCAGTGCAGTGGATAAATAGTTTAAAGGGGTTGTCTCACTACATTGATTTATCTCACCTCAGTCCTGTTTTCTTGGTATCACTTTGAATTTAGGGGTGTGTTTACTGGCTTCTACTAGGCTGCAGTAGAAGCCAGCTCTGTAGCTATAGTGACCAGTGCTGGCAGCCTATCAGGATAGATCAAACAGGTCTGTAGCTGTAGCAACCAGCGCTGGCATCCTATCAGGAGAGATGGAACAGGTCTGTAGCTATAGCAACCAGTGCTGGCAGCCTATTAGGAGAGAGTAAACAGGTCTGTAGCTACAGCGACCTGAGAAGCTGATGAAGCCCGTACAAGAGGGGATATCTAGGAATAGGTAGGACACTGCTAATGAACATATATTACAAAGTGACTTGTTTTTGCAACCCCTTTAACCAACATTTTTTAGAAAGGGGAATATCTTTCCTTGGGGAGAGCGCCATATAGACGTGTGGAGTTTTGAATTGCCTTTTTGCCCTCCATTAAGCATCTGCATATCACAAGACATTATGGGAAAGGAGCCGAGATGCTCAAGCACCCTCTATTGGATGTAACAAATCCTCGATTTGCTTTTGAATCACTGAGTCTTTAAAATATTAGTCAAGCCAGTATCGCTCATCTGCATACAGCAGCTGTTTCGGGGTTTTGCCCCTCATCAGTGCAGAGCAGAGCGATACTGGCGGGCTGGATGGGAAGCAATGAGTGGCTCAGAAAGAGGAATATCTCTCCTTGGGGAGAGCGCCATATAGACGTGTGGAGTTTTTTAAGGAATTGCAGATGGTACATTTAATTAATAAATAATGCAATATAATAAGGCATGATGCCTCGGGCATGTGCACTACAGAAGATGCCCCTGTGGTTGTTATAGGGCCCATATAGAGCTCAGGTTATGACATGTACCCCTATATCTTTGGGTCTTGGAAATTCACAAGGGAGGGTTAGCTTTCTATTCTGCAAGCGACCTGGATGAAGAAGTTCCAGATCTTCTTTTCTTGCATTGGGGTTAATGTGATGGTGCACGGATGGCATCATCGGAGGCCATGTTTCATTATAGGTAAGCATTACTTTTGCTATGGGACAAAAATTACATAGAAACCTATCTAGTCAAGGGGATTCTCAACAACTCTTGCACCTCAAGACTAATACCTCTCTATCCTTACATGATCATATTAATGGGATGATAGATTACTAATGGGAGTAGTCATGTCTGTCCAACTTACACGGTGCATACTCTATGTAGGGTCTAGTATATCAGAATTAACAGGCCATGCATCTGCGGCAGGACTCAGGCATCCATACATAGAGATATATTGCTCTCACCTGGTTTCCGGATGCTTTTTTCTTATTAACTTGGCTGCTCCTCTGCTGGGCACTACAAAGAAAAGCACATAATCTGGTTACCTGTCTCTACGGATCCTCCATGGACTGAGGGGCCTTCCACCAAATGGGACACATTGTGGGAAATGACTGAAACATAGGTGCTGTCAATGCTAAGGAGCAGGACTAGCTGGTTAGATGGATAGTCAGGTCCACTGCATCAATGTCACAAATGGAGGGGACAAAATGGCCCAAAATTTGGGTTTCTTCAAATTTAGGTAAATCTCACACTCCCAAAGTCTTATATGTATAGGTAATACTCCAGCTAATGGAGGCACTGACCATAGACTAAGCCATGAGTGGGAAAGGAAAGAGGAAATGAAAAAACAAACAAAAACAGGCTAAGCGAAAGAGGAAAGAGAAGAATTGGGAAAAGGAAAGAGGAAATATAAAGGAAATGGTAGTGGGAAAAAGGAAATGAAAAAGCAGGTATGAAAAAATAAAAGGGAAAAGGTAAGAGAAAATAAAAAACAGGAAAGGAAAAATTAAAAGAAAGGATGTAACAGGAAGGGTGAATGAGGACATAAAAAAATGGAGGAGAAAAAACAGGGAAAAGGAAAGGGAAGAGAATAATTGGGAAAAAGAATGGAGTGGGAAAAAGGAAATTAAGAAGCAGGAATGGAAAAATAAAAGCGAGAAGGAAATAGGAAATAAAAAAACAGGAGAGGGAAAATAAAATGAAATAAACTAACAGGAAAGGTGAATGAGAGAGGAAATAAAAAAAATAGAAGAGAAAAAAAGGGAAGGGAAGAGGAAAGGGAAGGGAAGAGAATAATTGGAAAAGGAAAGAGGATTGGAAAAAGGAAATGAAGAAGCAGGAATGGAAAAATGAAAGAGAGAAGGAAATAGGAAATAAAAAAAAAACAGAAGAGGAAAAATAAAAGGAAAGAAAAAGAAATGTGAAGGAAATAAAATAATCGAAAGGAGAAAACAGGAAAAAGGAAAGGGAAGAACTGAGAAAAGGAGATAAGAAAGGAAAGGAAAAGGATAGTGGAGTGGGAAAAAGGAAATTAAGAAGCAGGAAGGGAGAAATAAAAAGGAAAAGGAAAGATGAAATGAAAAAAACAGCAGAAGAAAAATAAAAGGAAAGAAAAAAGAAATGAACAGGAAAGGTGAAGGGAAGAGGAAATAAAAAATCGAAAGAATAAAACAGGAAAAAGGAAAGTGAAGAATTGGAAAAGGGAAGAAGTACGGAAAGGAAAAGGATAGTGGAATGGGAAAAAGGAAATGAAGAAGCAGGAATGGAAAAGGAAAAAGGAAATGAAAAAAACAGGAAAAGGAAAAGGAAAGAACAGGAAAAGTAAAGGAGAGATTTAAAAAATAGGAAAGGAAATAAGAAAGGAAAGGAAAAAACATGGCAAAGAAAAGAGGAAAGGGAACAACTGGGAAAAGGAAAGAAAATGAAAGGACAGAAAAGAGAGATAAAAGGGTAAAGGAAATGGAAGAATAGGGAAGATGAAAGAGGAAACAAAAGAACAGGAGAGTAAAAAAGGAAAAGAAAATTTAAAAGAAAAGCCATTAACTACTACAAAATATAGACGTAGAAGGAAGAACGAAAACGTTCCTATGCATCTGCCGTATTCTCAGGTGAAATGTAGCAACGTCTTTTCGTGTACAAGTACTTATATAATTTACTGCAACTGCAGTCTTACTTAGCAAAGCCAATGAAATCCTCATGGTTCGTGTTCATGTAGGCCAGCTCGATGTCAATCAGCAGCATGACCTGTGTAGAGAGATGAGAGCTCAGACTGGAATGAATCTAGACATAGCATAGGACAAGCTATCAGTGTTCTCTAGACGCGTGTCTCTTGTATACTGTGTAGCACGCATTGGTATCTGATACTGTTGTGCAGCCATGTTACAGATAGTCAAATACATGAGATATTTGCTGGAAGAGGTAGTCAACTTTGGAGAATCTAGGGCTCTTGGACGCCAATAAAAAACCTGTTATAGGGCGTCTTCCATCATATATAGCATTGGTGTTCTCTTACTCTTATGTAGCACCGTAGCTGTTGGACCCTCTTAGATAATAGAGCCTGGTTTGACTACTACCTCTGCCTTATCTCTTTATCCTACTAATGCATCAATCTAAGAGAAATATATAGACCATGTTGACCATGAAGTACTCTCAAGGCTAAGGCTATGTTCACATGGCTTATTTGCGGGGTGTACTTACGCCCCGCAATTATGCCGTGTGGACGGGGGCGGGGGGCCGGCACCTCGCCGGCCCATAGACTATCATTACCAGCGGTGCGTATACGCCGCTAGAAAATGATATTTCCCTTATCTCCCCCCGCGGCAGAGAGGAGACGTAAACAATAGCTCTCTATGAGCGTGAACATAGCCTAAGCCTATAAAGCCAGTCCCTGGGTATGAATGGGACAGGGACTGTAGGTTTGTTCTTAAGTTGAATTTGTATGTAAGTCATAACAGGTATTTATTAAAGAGAACCTGTCACATAGTTTTTGCCCCCCTGGCTGAGGGCAGCACAAGCTAGTGTCAGACCTGCTGTTTCCAGCGCTGTGTCCCTTATTCTGTAAGATGCTGTAGTTTTCGTGTATTTAATGCTCAAATCTGCAGTTTTCAGCCAGAAAAGTCATTCGAAGAGTCCTTCAAAGAGTCAGTTTTTTTCAAACCCGGCCAATCGGAGGCTAGCCCCGCCTACCTCAACTGACAAACCTATTACTTTGAATAGGTAGAAACATGTGAATAACTGTCAGTGGGAGGGGCTAGCCTTTGGTGGGCGGGGCTAATACCTACTCATGAATAAGATTTGAGGGGTAAATGCTCTAAAACTGCTGCATCTTACAGAATAAGGGACAAAGCGCTGGAAACAGCAGGTCTGTCACTAGCTTGTGCTGCCCTCAGCAAGGGGGGCATAATCTATATGACAGATTGCCTTTAAATGTAACCAGCACAAAAGGATTTTAGATTTGCTTTGCTGTCTGTGCCCCTGTTTAGAAGATTTCACCTCATTTTCACCTCATTTGCTGCTGTGGCGTGCTGGCACTTGTCGTTCCACAGCTACTATCTGCTGTGGAACATGGAACTACAAGTGCCAGCATGCCCCATAAGTCTCTGTATGTAACTAGGGGACAGATATAAGTCTGGGACTGCCTGTATATGGTACAGCATGAGGATAGTTGGTGTAGCCCCCAGAGACAAGGCATGTGCACCCTGGGTACACGAAGCATAGGAAGAGCATTAAAGTACTAGTAATCCAGCAACATTACCAAGATTTACCAGAGTAATAAAAAGAGAGTCTAGCTAAGGGGGACAACTTAGGTTCAACGTCAACCTGTCCACATGAATAATACCTGGTTAGAACAACCCCCCCAATTCTTACTTGGTCTTTTGTGCGCCCCTCTCGTTCTCGGATGTGTGTAGTGACGATTCTCTCCATCTCTTCCCGTAGATGAGGGTACTGACTTAGCTGTGGAAGGAAACACAGATATGTGTGGGAAAAAATTGGCAGCCAAGTCAACACAACACACCAATACAACTCCTTGTAGAAAATCTAATACTATCCAAAAGCCCAGATACAGAGCACATATGTACTATAAAATAGATCCTGCATCTGATTTGGGGCAACTATAGAAACTTTGGTCCAATCAATCTCTCCCAATAGGATCATAAACCTCTTCCCATTTATAGGCCCAGCAAAATAATGGGAAATTGCCTAGGGTCAGATATGAAGGCATGTAATAAAGCATGCTGGGCACTCCTATAGTTAATGGATACCTTTGGGCACTAGCTGGTTTATGTTGATTTTTGCCCTTTGGGCCCTCTACTCTCTGAGTGCCTCTGCCTTCTCTTTATGGATTGGTTTAACCCCAAAAAAACCTTGCACATTTCCTGTACCGGTGCCAGCGTATTCCCAACCAAGTCCTTCCAGTCCATTAAAGGGGTTGTCTCATCTCACTGTTTCATAGAGTCAGCAGCATTCTTTCATTCATGCATCCTGTCACTTCCTGGTCAAGCTATGGGTAATTAGCATATGAGCTCCATGTATTCAGATTTCTGCTAATTAGTCTAGATAAGATAAACAATCTCCTGCTCTGAGGTCCAGAGAAGCTTCAGAGCTAAAGTAAACAGTAGTAATTAGTGTCTTTTGTCTGAAAGATCAGATAACACACAAGCTCTCAGGCTGCCCAGGCAGTTCTATGCCAAGACCTGTGTGATGATGTCACTTCCTGCTATCAGATAAGACAAACAGCAGGGGAGAAGGCGTACACAGGTCGGTCACTAGAGAAACCAGAAAGCCCTCAGAAGGTGATAAAATCATTTGTAGCTCCTCAACAAATAAAAAAAAAATACAAAGCAATATATTTGGAAAACATGTTCCCTACATGCTGAAAGCTAATCTTTGTAGTGAGACAACCCCTTTAAGTAACACTTTGATTCAAACCCCAATGGGTAGAGGCAACTATGCCTGGCAATGACGTTTCTACCCACGTATTGTTTTGGATTATTTTTGGAATTTCTTAGATATGTTTTTTTTGAGTTGTTGTATGATTTCCTGTCGAGATTCCCATCTTCACATAACAACATAGTTTCCTGTTTCCTAGAGGGGGAAGCTAGGACACACAAAACTGGGATCCAGATTGTTAAGGAAATCCCGGAGATCTTCCCTTGAGGGGGCAGTACAAGGTTTACAATATGCTTATAATTCCGGTGGCAATCCTCTGCTCCCAATTATCTAGCCTGGACTGTCAACAATAATCAAAGCGCAGCTCATCTCACTTATATAATGAAAGAAAATTCTGCATGAATGTAGAACGGAAAGAAAACTAGTCGGTTTATAGAACTGCAAATAATATAAAATTTTCAACTTATTGACCACAGAACAGTAATGCCATTTAACGTGATCTAGAGTTTTCTGGAGAAGGTGCTGTTTAGATTCGACTAGATAGGCCTCATAGTTGGCCATAATTGGACAACTAGGTATGGGACCTCTGTAATATGCCCTGGTATACCCTGCTTTATGGCCAACTTGGTCACTTTTGGGAGTAAACCTGAACAATGTTTGCCAGCAAAGTGGGTACGTAAACCAAAGGCTGCCTTAAATCTGTTTGGCCAGACCCACTGGATGGTGGGAACCAAGACTTTACATTTTGATGGTGTTTAAGAAGGAAAGGGAATTGGTCCATTGGTCATGTCACACAAGGTTGAAGGAAAGACATCTTATGGCAGAGATAAGGTAATATGGATCAGTATCCAATTAGGACCTCCATTGTTTAGAACTATGAAGAATGGACCACGAGACCTCATGAAGTCATTCCATTTTTCATATGGAGGCTTCAATATGGAAAGGAACCTTGCAGGAACTCTTTAAAACTTCTTAAATGGCATTTCTTTAGAAAAGGAAAGGTGTACGAGAAACAACGTGGCATGCAAAAAAACAGTAATGCCATTTAACGTGATCTACATTTTTCTGAAGAAGGTGCTGTTTAGATTCGACTAGATAGGCTTCATAGTTGGCCATAATTGGACAACTGGGTATGGGACCTCTGTAATATGCACTGGTATACTCTGCTGTATGGCCAACTTGGTCACTTTTGGGAGTAAACCTGAACACTGTTTGCCAGCAAAGTGGGTACATAAACCAAAGGATGCCTTAAATCAATTTGGCAAGACCCACTGGATGGTGGGAACCAAGACCTTTCAGTTTGATGGTCTTTAAGAAGGAAAGGGAACTGGTCCATTGGTCATGTCCCACAAAGTTGGAGGAAAGACACCTTATGGCAGAGATAAGGTAATATAGATCAGTAACCAATTAAGGATCTCCATTGTTTAGAACTATGAAGAATGGACCACGAGACCTCATGAAGTCATTCCATTCTTCATATGGAGGCTTCAGTATGGAAAGGAACCTTGTAGGAACTCTTTAAAACTTCTTAAATGGCATTTCTTTAGGAAAGGAAAGGTGTACGAGAAACAACGTGGCATGCAAAGAACATCAAAAAGACAAAAACACATGACGAAACACCTCGTGCCACAACCAGCAAGCTACACAGTATAAGACTCCCACCCCAATGGAATGTAGAGAGTTATCAAGGGCAGGCACATTCAATCCTATCATTGTGACTGGTGGGCTACAATTTTTTAGAACTGTTTTAGGGGGATGGAGATAATTAGATCTTGTCTCTGTTCACATCTGCGTTTTGGCTTCCACTTGTGTCTGATCCTGGAGTCCAGTAGAGAGTCATGGACTCCAGGATTAGAGGAGGTCAGCGAGTGCGGTGGCCATTGTATGGAGGACATTGTCCTATCAGAGTAGAGGGGATGCTCATCATAGATAGAGTTCAGCGCATCTCCTTGGGCCGGTCTTCTGAGGGCAGATCAGTGATTCTGCTAATCTTCGCCTTATTTCCAATTGATCCATGATACGACAGATACCAGAACCTGATGAACACCAGTAGTGATTAAAGGACCACTCCATTTTTTTCCCCCTTTAGTTCAGTAGTGCCAGTAATTTTGCTTAACTGCAGCTGAATAAAGGATTCCTCACTGCTGCACTGGGTCATGTGACCTGTACTCTGAGCATGGTTGTGGTGATCTGGAAGTGAATCTCTCTATGCATTCCTACAAGGGGTTCAAAGTCAATCTCATAAGAATGCATAGTGAGACAGACTTGTCTGCATCAAAAGCACATTGTCTATCAGCCAATCAGAGAGCAGGTCAGGTGACCTAACAGAGACTGTTGCATCATACAGAAATCCTGTATGCAGCGGCAGGTAAGCAAAATTACTGGCACGGCAGTGTACCTAAAAGCAATTTCTAATGGCTGTTGCATCAGCTAGAAATCCTGTATGCAGCTGCAGGTAAGCAAAGTTACTGACACTGCAGTGTACCTAAAAGCAATTTCTAATGGCTGTTGCATCAGCTAGAAATCCTGTATGCAAGTGCAGATAAGCAAAAGTACTGGCACTACATTGTACCTAAAGGCAATTTCTAATAAACTAAAGGGAAAAAAACCTGGAGTGGCCCTTTAAAGGGGTCCATCTGGTTCCACTTAGGTCTCTATTTTGATATAAAACTAATACTGAATGTAAAGCCTCCGATGCAGATGTGACCAAAGCCTTAGGTGTCATGTTAGTACAAGAGTACATAATGGATTACATGATGATTGGGCTGGACGGGCGTAAGTGCCCCAATGTTAGTGGTAGATTGTACAATGATAGCATTATCTGAGCCTGCCCCTGCAGATCGCAATGAAGTGGAGCCACCTTGAGCATGAATCAAATCATCAGCATGCTTCATTCATCAAGTACACACAGTCTTTCTTCCCCCCTAAAAAGACTATATGTCCCTAAGATTAAGCGACAGGATGACCTACGAAGAACTATAGCCCCAAACCATCACATATACTCAGTACTTCATCCTGTTTGGAGCCAGAGAGGTCTATGGGATACTATGATATATGCCTATATATTCAGACAACCTTGGAAAGTATATAGGTGTAGGCTATGGGTATCTATTATATAAACCACTGCAAATTTTGGTAACTAGTTCTAAATTTCTTAATTAGCTGTTACTATTTTTGTTCTAAAGCATTCGATTAACTTAATCAGTCTCTTGGACCAGTGTTCCCCAACTCCAGTCCTCTGGACCCACCAACAGGTCATGTTTTCTGGCTTTCCTTAGCATTGCACAGGTGATATAATTATGGTCAGTGCGTTCTGTGGCAGTGTTCCCCAACTCCAGTCCTCAGGACCCACCAAAAGGTCATGTTTTCGGGATGTCCTTAGTTTTTCCACGGGTGATATCATTATGGTCAGTGCATTCTATGGCAGCGCTCCCCAGCTCCTCCTCAGGACCCACCAACGGGCCATGTTTTCTGGGTTTCCTTAGTTTTTTTTTCCACAGGTGATATTATTATGGCCCAGTGCGTTCTATGGCATGCTCCCCCAACTCCAGTCCTCAAGACCCACCAACAGGTCATGTTTTCGGGATTTTCCGACAAAATGCAAATGACCATAATGATATCACCTGTGCAAAGCTAAGGAAAGCCAGAAACCATGACCTGTTGGTGGGCCTTGAGGACTGGAGTTGGGGACCCCTGTCTTAGACAATCACTGCTCCATTTAGATGAGGGACCTCTATTCCCAAGATCACTGAGGAACCCAAAGGTCAGACCCCCAATCAAACATGGGTCCTTGTCCTTACAAACCCATTGGAATATGTGTACTCCAAATAATTATGCCCCCGGCAGACCATAATCGGAACTGCACATACAGTAGGAATATGTAAAAAAGAAGAATTATCAAAGCCGGGAGAATTCTGCATTAATAAATGAATCCGCTCCTAGGATTATCCGATTCAGATCTGACCTTTTGGCTTTTTTTTATTGCTTTTTCTCTATTCTCGCCCTGCAGGCGGCCGTTCTCCTCTATATATTATATGGAATGGATTTTGAAAATTACAATGTTGCTTTTCTACTTTTAATAAAAAATGGAGTTCATGTTGCAGAATTAATGGGAAATATATTCCCATTTATATCTCCAGCCGGCAGCGGGTATGATCTTATTCTGTACTGAATATCCCGGTTTAGCACAGGGATCAATAATCTGTCTTTTCATGTTCCATTAGCAATCAGATCACCACAGGGTAAAGAGAGTAGAACCTATACCAAGCTCTGGCCCCCCTAAGGTAGTCATTTCTGAAAACTAAAGTATGGCTAAGCTAAAAAAAGTCAAAATGGAATTTTTGCAGAGTAGTAGAGACATATTTATTATAGACTATGGTCACCATGACATTATCTTCAATGGGTTCATTGCTACTGAAAACCCTGGTTTATACACCCACTAAGTAAATGTTGAGGTTCTCGTGTTCTCAACCCTCATCTTTTGGCCAGAGGGGAGAGCGGTTACAAAGAGGGTCTCTCTCTCTGGAGGACCAGTCTTGTCCTGCATTACACAGACAGACCATTAATATAAACAGATATGATGTAATACTTATTCTCTCTCCAGTGGTGGTGCTGCAGGAAACAACTGAAGGATCTCAGCAGGAGGACTCCTTGTTATCAGTTTATTATCAAGTGACCCTTCTAACAAGAGAGGTTGTCCAAAGAGGAGAACCCCTTTGATGTAATCATAAGGCATGCTGCTCTTAAAGAGGACCTATCACCTCCAGGGAAACCTCATGAAGTAACAGGAGACTAAAAAAAACCCACTTCCTTAAATATGCTTCATTAGGAAAATCAAACAATTTCACCTATAATTCAATTTTTTTTAAAAAGTGCTGGCCCTTTAGGACAGCTATGAAGTCGGGCCAAGTCAGCACATGGGATCACTACGTTGACAGCTGTGTCAAAGTAACTGCTTCTTAGCTGGAAGAGTCCACTGTGAAAGGGGGAGCCAGGAAGTCTACATTATGTGCACACTGATAAACTCTGGGCTGCTATGTCTGTGCTGGATATAACACTAGCAGCAGGGTAATTTAAATGCCTGTAAATGCTGTCAAACTTTATCCTCAGTGCCTGCTGTATCGTATGTAGTGAGAGACTCAGATTACCCTGTACAAGCAGCTATATCCTCAGCTCCCCCTGCACAGTTGGTATCTCCCAACAGAAAGAATCCCTGCTACATAAAGAGCTCTGCTAAGAAAGTGAAACTAAAATCTGTTCCCCTGTAATACTGAGGTGAGCCCTCTGATTTGCTAATAACATGTATTAGAAAAAAGTCTTATAATTTCATCTACTATTGTATTTTGTGTGGAGGTGATAGGTGCTCTTTAAAAGTTTGTTCTGGATTATAAAAAATGGTTTAGCTTATTTTGCACTCTTGTTTATAGGCTGTGTCTGGTAATGCAGTATTTCCTCAAATGGGGATGCAAAACTAGGAATAGATAAGGATCCCAAAAATCGGATCTAAGACCTTCACCATATTCCCGAGGCACATATGATGGTCCATGGAGTAGGCTTGCCATAAGGTAATCTATACGACAACATGTCATGGAGAAGTTCTTGCCTACAATAGGGGTCTGTAATGGGCATGATGGATCCTATGGTTGTTATCCGGACCTCTCTGGTCAAATCAGGATTTGCTGGCCACATACTGATGAACACATTTACGCAGAGTCTGTCTACATGAGCCCTCTCCCAAACCAATTTTTTTTTACCTTTTCGCTACACTTTCGGATGGTGGAGGTCAGCTCACTTACTACCATATCCACACACTTCAGACTCGGCTCCTTCAACTTCTGCACCTGCTTTTTCACAATGGCTTCAAAAGCGAGGTCAGGCGTGAAGAGTCCAGTCCTGTGCAATCAAAGGTGAACCCCCGAAGAGGGGCAGGACATACATCAAGACAAGAGGTGAGACGGGCAGAGTGAAGAGCAGTGCAATGAGGGAAGAGATAGACAAGAGGCAGTAAGAGAAGACACGGGAGGGTGAGAAAACACAGAGAAATACATGAGGCAAAATGAAAGGCGCTGCTTAGGAATGGCGTCGAGTGGGAGGGTGGAGAACCGGTGGCCAACACCAATAAAAGGGGGGAAAAACTTGGGGGGCGGATTTAAAGGGGTTTTCCTCTGGTAGACTACAAAGACATGTCGTTATAGTCATGACGGTGGGATTCAGACCCCCACTTCATATACATTAAACAGTAAGGGCGACATGTCCCAATACACAAGCGCCTTTTTTGGGTCTATTTTGCGCCAAAAATAATCTCGACGCCATATTCTCGATGTAAATGAACTATAATATACCAAAACTATGCACATTTTACGCTGGGCACGACACATTGTAATGCTGCTAAAAAGGCGCATTACATATAGTAGCGATGATACGATGTGCGCCTCCATAAAGCAGTGTGCCTATTGGGGCGCATTACATACACTAGTAAGGATACATTATGTGCCTCTGTTACACAATGGGCCTCGATAGGTGCATTACATACACTAGCACTGATACGCTATGCGCCATGATTGCACAATGCGCCTTTTTCGGCGCATTACGTTTACTATGCAAGGTAGACCAGACGCCAGATTTTTGAAAGTATCGTACTTTCAGGCGCACTTTACATTAATTAAATGCGCCTAAAATCTGCCGCCGTGACGCCAATTTTCGGACATGTCGCCCATGGTGGTTTTTGCTATATAGCAAAAGGAAAAATCTTTTTCTCCAGCTCCTTTAAAATTTCAATAACGTTTATTTCATCTGATTAAAAAATAAAATGTCCATAAATGGGACAAAAGCCAGTATGTCCAGAGCTGACGCGTTTCGGGTAACTTCAGCCCTGATTCGTAGCATAGCAACCGACATTACAATCAACATCTATATACTCTTGTAGGCATGGCCTTAAAGGGGTTGTCTCACTACAAGGATTGCTGCTTTTTATGTTAAAGATCTTGCAAAAACAAGTCACTTTGCAATATGTGTCCATTAACAGTGTCCTACCTATTCCTAGATATCCCCACTTGTATGGGCTGCATCAGCTCCTCAGGTCGCTATAGCTACAGACCTGTTCGATCTCTACTGATAGGCTGCCAGCGCTGGTTGCTATAGCTACAGACCTGTTTTATCTATCCTGATAGGATGCCAGCACTGGTTACTATAGCTACAGACCTGTTCGATCTCTTCTGATAGGCTGCCAGCACTGGTTGCTATAGCTACAGACCTGGCTTCTACTGCAGCCTAGTGTAAACCGGTAAACACGCCCCTGAATTCAAAGTGACACCAAGAAAACAGGACTGAGGTAAGATGAATCAACGTAGTGAGACAACCCCTTTAAGAAATCATCAGAAAACACAAAAATATACAGATTAAAATTTTTTTGCTACAGTTGCAAAATTCACCCAAAAACACAATGGGCGACATGTCCAAAAATTGCCGTTGCTGCGGCAGATTTTAGGCGCATTTAATCAGTGTAAAGTGCACCTGAAAGTACGATATTTTCTAAAATCTGGCATCTGGTCTAGCTTGCATAGTAAACTTAATGCGCCTAAAAAGGCGCATTGCGCAATCGTGGTGCATAGCGTATCAGTGTTAGTGTATGTAATGCACCTATTGAGGCGCATTGTGTTACGGAGACGCATAACGTATTATTACTGTGTATGTAATGCGCCTCAATAGACGCATAGTGTTATGGAGGCGCAAAGCGTATCTTCGTTACTACATTTAATGCGTCTTTTTAGGCGCATTACAATGTGTTGTGCCCGGGGTATAATGCGCCTAGTTTTGGTATATTTTAGTTCAATTACATCGAGAATATGGCTCACGAGTATTTTTGGCGCTAAATAGACCAAAAAAAGGGCGCTTGCCTATTGGGACATGTCGCCCTAAGACTATGGAAACCCAATGATTTTCCACTTGCGTGCTTCCATAATTCTCATTAATCTCAGTGGAAAGGGGGTCACACCTGAGCACCAGGACCTGATGTCTGAGCTGCCGAACACCCAATGATGTGACTATAATAGCATCCATGTCAGAGTCTACCATGGTAAACCTCTCCATAAGCCTAACCCATTAGAGTCATAGGGTCAAACACTAGGGGAGGGGTAATAAGGCAGACGTGTCCCTTTTTCTTTGTACAGTACATGGGGACTAGGTCAAAATGGATACCGGATGCTTAGCAACTAAACCTAGTATAAAGTTTAATTGTCTCTCTTCCAAAATGCTAATTATTTCGGCAATCGTCTGCCAATGTCTTCGGAAAATAAAATGGCCGTGCAGTTTTTGCACCATGGCCGAACCGTGGACACTTCATGTGGTCTTACCCTGTGGGCCATCATGGGCCATCTAGTTCTGTTTTGGAGTATTAAGACATTGCACGTTGAAAGAGATCACTTTTTCGTGAGCAACATCAGAAGAAGACAAAGAGAGACAGAAGAGTGTAGAAGAAAGAAAGGGATAGAGAAATGTATAACTTGTTAAGAAGGTAATGACAAGTAATGGAAGGAAGTAGGCAGGGGCTATAGTCTTGGAAACACTATTGGTAAAGGTAAGGAGGACTCTACTTTGAATACACTAGTATTGTCCTACGTGGACTGTGCACCTGTGGAGCTGTTCCTAGACACTTGGATGTCCACTTTTTTTTTCCCATACACAGCGCCACTCTTGTCCATAGGCAGGAACTGGTATTACAACTAAGCCCTAGTCATTAGAATGGGCTGCAATACAAGTGACCTATGGAGAAGAGTGGTGCTGCCTCTATTTTGTAACTATAGTTACCTCTTTAGAGCAGGGGTCCCCAACTCCAGTCCTCAGGACCCACCAACAGGTCATGTTTTTGGGATGTCCTTAGTATTCCACAGGTGATATAATTATGGTCAGTGCATTCTATGGCAGTGTTCCCCAACTCCAGTCCTCAAGGCCCACCAACAGGTCATGTTTTCAGGATATCCCACAGAACGCACTGACAAAGACTGAGGCCAGACATGGGGGCGGAGACCGTAGAAGGGGAGGCCCCAAATGACCCGGCGCGCCGGCATCGGCGTGTGGCGAGGGGGCTTACGTGCGCCACGCGGGGGGTGGGGAATAAAGACCGTGCCCTGTGCAGCGCTATCGGTGAAAGTGTCCCACCCTTTCTCCCGTTGGTAGCGGTTATGGGCGAAGGGCGTTTGGTTAGTGGCTCTCGCATTTTGGCAGGGGTTTTTTGAGCAAATGTTTTTTATTGTCAGTGGCTGGTGCGGGATGGGGTCCTTGGAGTGAGGTGCGCTTGGCTCCCAATTTTGATGGACTGGTCTGGCGAAGGTGGGAATCCACAGGGCAGGGTCCTTGGGAGCTGGTGAAGAGTGGTTAACCACCTGAGGTCATGGGCGTAGCTACAGGGGGTGCAGCGGCAGCAGTCGCTACCGGGCCCTGCATCCTGAGGGGGCCCAAAAGCCCTTATGCCACATAAGAAAACACCAGTATTGTAAATGGCACATTGTAAATGGGGGCCCCATTTCATTTTTTGCACTAGGGCCCAAGAGCTTAAAGTTACGCCTCTGCCTGAGGTGGTTTTGGTGCCCTTGAGTCGGGGGTGATGGCTGAGGGTAATCTAAGGAAAATAAGTGACAGGTTTTTTACCAGACCTTATTATGCTTGAATAGCTCCAAGGAACTCAGCCCCAGTTCTTTCCATGGGTGTTCGGAATTTTGGCAGGAATGTTTTTGGGGAATGGTATTACATTGGGATCGACGGGTATATGTAATTATACTCATTTATGGTTATTTATGTTTACATTTTTGTTAATAAAATGGCTGCTGTGGCCAATTCATCCAACCTCTATCTCGGTGTCATTATTGGGTCGGTTCAAGGGAGAGTTGGATGTTGGCCTGGGGTCAGCAGAGAGTAGGCGCTGCATTGGGTCATGATATCACCTGTGCAATGCTGAGGAAAGCCAGAAAACATGACCTGTTGGTGGGTCTGAGGACTGGAGTTGGGGACCCCTGCTATAGAGCTAAGGATAAAGTGTAGACCAGACCATACCAAGGATTGTAGTCTACTCTAGAGACTAGAGACTGACTCTACAGACCCCCTCTCCATACACATGTATTCTCACACACTCTCACAATACTGGTGGCTTGATGGCCCTTTTATACAATACTTAGTCCATGCACAAGGCCAAAAAGAAGACTATGCTATAAGGAGCATGCTCTAGAAGAGGAGACCCAGCCAGTCGGATCGCTAAGTCCTACGCATTCTGACTGGCTGTGTCCTCGGATCAAGGTCGGAATTATATCACACATGATGGAACCGGTGCTTGGCCCAGCTCCGAATCCAGAAGGGTTACCTTCTTGGTGCACTGTCTAACGGTACTGATTAGCTCGGAAATGACCATGTCGACGCATTTCAAGCACGGCTCTTTGATCTTCTTCACTTGCTTCTTGACGATGGTTTCAAAGGCCATGTCAGGTGTGAAGAGCCCAGTTCTAAACACCCGACAAAGTGAGGCAGGTAATAAGGAGAACATACAGCGTTACCCACCGGTGACTGATATGATGAGCTGGAGCGGTTAATCTAGCTAATAAGGCAACGCCACTGGCAGCCACAAGGCAGGGTGACTACATGAACAGTCCTGATGAGTGAAGGTGAAGAAATTTGGACCTAACATTAGATATGACCAAATCATATGCCCAATGCAGCTGCTGCAGAACCTCCTTTCATAGAATAAGCACCTGAGATATGTACTTCAATGTTCTGCAGCAGTTTAGGTGTGTATGATGAGGTTCTGCAGCAGCTGAGGTTTATAATGAGGTTCTGCAGCAGCTCAGGTGTATTATGAGGTTCGGCAGCACCTGAGGTTTATTATGAGGTTCTGCAGCAGCTGAGGTGTACTATAAGGTTCTGCAGCAGCTGAGGTGTACTAAAAGGTTCTGCAGCAGCTGAGGTGAAATATAAGGTTCTGCAGCAGCTGAGGTGTATTATGAAGTTCTGCAGCAGCTGAGGTTTATAATGAGGTTCTGCAGCAGCTGAGGTTTATAATGAGGTTCTGCAGCAGCTGAAGTGTATTATGAGATTCTGCAGCAGCTGAGGTGTATTATGAGAATCTGCAGCAGCTGAGGTGTATTATAATGTTCTGCAGCAGCAGAGGTGTATTATAAGGTTCTGCAGCAGCTGAGGTGTACTATGAGGTTCTGCAGCAGCTGAGGTGTATTATAATGTTCTGCAGCAGCTGAGGTGTATTATAAGGTTCTGCAGCAGCTGAGGTGTATTATGAGGTTCTGCAGCAGCTGAGGTGTATTATAAGGTTCTGCAGCAGCTGAGGTGTATTATGAGGTTCTGCAGCAGCTGAGGTGTATTATGAGGTTCTGCAGCAGCTGAGGTGTATTATGAGGTTCTGCAGCAGCTGAGGTGTATTATAATGTTCTGCAGCAGCTGAGGTGTATTATAATGTTCTGCAGCAGCTGAGGTGTATTATGAGGTTCTGCAGCAGCTGAGGTGTATTATGAGGTTCTGCAGCAGCTGAGGTGTATTATAAGGTTCTGCAGCAGCTGAGGTGTATTATGATGTTCTGCAGCAGCTGAGGTGTATTATGAGGTTCTGCAGCAGCTGAGGTGTATGAGGTTCTGCAGCAGCCGAGATGAGCACTATAAGGTTCTGCAGCAGCTGAGGTGCATTATGAGATTCTGCAGCAGCTCTGCATTCTCATGAGGTTCTGCAGCAGCTGAGGTGGGCACTATAAGGTTCTGCAGAAGTTGAAGTGAGCACTATAAGGTTCTGCAGCAGATGCGATGTGCTTTATGATGTTTTGTAGTGGGTAAACTATATATATATATATATATATATATAATATATATATATATATATATATATATATATATATATATATATAAAAATATATAAATATATATACAGTCATATGAAAAAGTTTGGGCACCCCTATTAATCTTAATCATTTTTAGTTCTAAATATTTGTGTGTTTGCAACAGCCATTTCAATTTGATGTATCTAATAACTGGTGGACACAGTAATATTTCCGGATTGAAATGAGGTTTATTGTACTAACACAAAATGTGCAATATGCATTACACCAAATTTTTTGACTGGTGCAAAATTTGGGTACCCTTATCATTTTATTAATTTGAATACTCCTAACTACTTTTTACTGACTTTCTGAAGCACAACATTGGTTTTGTAACCTCACAGAGCTTTGAACTTCATAGCCAGGTGTATCCAATGATGAGAAAAGGTATTTAAGGTGGCCAATTGCAAGTTGTTCTCCTATTTGAATCTCCTGTGAAGAGTGGCATCATGGGCTCCTCAAAACAACTCTCAAATGATCTGAAAACAAAGATTGTTCACCATAGTTGTTCAGGGGAAGGATACAAAACGTTGTCTCATAGATTTAACCTGTCAGTTTCCACTGTGAGGAACATAGTAAGGAAATGGAAGACCACAGGGACAGTTCTTGTTAAGCCCAGAAGTGGCAGGCCAAGAAAAATATCAGAAAGGCAGAGAAGAAGAATGGTGAGAAGAGTCAAGGACAATCCACAGACCACCTCCAAGAGCTGCAGCATCATCTTTCTGCAGATGGTGTCACTGTGCATCGGTCAACAATACAGCACACTTTGCACAAGGAGAAGCTGTATGGGAGAGTGATGCGGAAAGAAGCCGTTTCTGAAAGCACGCCACAAACAGAGTCGCTTGAGGTATGCAAAAGCACATTTGGCAAGCCAGCTTCATTTTTGGAAGAAGGTCCTGGGACTGATGAAACAAAGATTGAGTTGTTTGGTTTATACAAAAAGGCGTTATGCATGGCGTCCCAAAAACACAGCATTCCAAGAAAAACACTTGCTACCCACTGTAAAATTTGGTGGAGGTTCCATCATGCTTTGGGGCTGTGCGGCCAATGCCGGCACCGGGAATCTTGTTAAAGTTGAGGGTCGCATTGATTCAACTCAGTATCAGCAGATTCTTCAGAATAATGTACAAGAATCAGTGATGAATTTGACGTTACGCCGGAGATGGATATTTCAGCAAGACAAAGATCCCAAACACAGCTCCAAATCTAATCATGCATTCATGCAGAGGAACAATGACAATGTTCTGGAATATCAGACCTGAATATCATTGAACATCTGTGGGATACTTTGAAGCGGGCTGTCCATGCTCGGCGACCATCAAACTTAACTCAACTTGAATTGTTTTATAAAGAGGAATGGTCAAAAATACCTTCATCCAGGATCCAGGAACTGATTAAAAGCTACAGGAAGCGACTAGAGGCTGTTATTTTTGCAAAAGGAGGATCTACTAAATATTAATGTCACTTTTCTGTTGGGTGCCCATAACTTTTGCACCGGTCAAAATTTTGGTTTAATGCATATTGCACATTTTGTGTTAGCACAATAAACCTCATTTCAATCCGGAAATATTACTGTGTCCATCAGTTATTAGATATATCAAATGGAAATGGCTGCTGCAAACACCCAAATATTTAGAACTAAAAATGATTAAGATTAATAAGGGTGCCCAAACTTTTTCATATGACTGTATGCTTTTAGCAGCTGAGAGTTAGACAGGACACTGCTTGTCCTTCTATTAGTGACTGGCACAGTGACAGGAAATTGCTATAAAAGCGATCTGCAACAGACCTCCTCTGCAGTCAGCGATAAGCAGCGCCCATGCGGCGCCGCTCATCTCTGTGCAATCATCAGGTTCGGACATCAGTATGTGGTACTTATAAATCCATTTATATGTACAATGTGTAAGATGTAAAGATATCTTTGGAAGGACGGAGCTTTATGCATCTGCCTTATCCTCCCAGTGGCTGCGCCTATGATTCTAAGAAGGGTGAGGCATCGCAAGCTAAAGGAGTCTTTACAGGAATCAGTAGGGTTGGGGAAAATGAGGTCCTACATGGGGAGTGGGCTATAGAGAGCGAAGCGCAATAGTGCCAATACACATGCCACCTCACGCCATGCTGCATGCTGTACGTGCCTTATGCCATGGATGTTCTTGATGGCGTAGCTGATCTCTCGTCTCAAATCCTTCTCATCAAACTCCATCTGCAATCAAGAGAAGGTCTATGACGTTAGCTGTGAGTGAAGACATAGACATGGGGGGTAAAATGCCCAAAACCACCCAACTGTAGACGACACTCTCATTCATACCTTCACCAACTCAAAAGGAAAACGTTCATGGAAGATGCGATTGATCCTTGCACCACCGGAAAGCTCGTACGTATCTATCTGGTCCCCGGAGCCTTCAATACGTTTCTCAAAGTCGACGGCAAACTGCTGCACCATCCTGGAGGTGATGAAGGACATGAGCTCAGGTTCCGGATTAGGACTATGTAGAGATTATCTGACAAGAGACCCCTTTACATTCCAAGATATAAACCAAAATTGATGCACTAATCCATCGCACTAGGGGCGACATGTCCCAATACGACTGCGCCATTGTTTTGGTAGTAATACCAGTAAACACCCCTCAGAATTCAAAAATTAAACCTAGAAAACAGGAGTGAGGTAAGATGAATCAGTGTAGTGAGACAACCCCTTTAAAGGGCTGTTCCCACCATACACTTTGATGACGTAATGATAGGATATGCCATCAAAGTCTGGTAGGTGCAGGTCCCACCTCTGGGTCCTGCACCTATTTTAGGAACTGACCCCCCCAAAGTTTTGGCTTAGAATGGAGAACTGGTCAGACTTGTGCACGACTTCCCATTCTATTCTATGGGAGCTCCCAGTACAGGGGAGTGCTGTGTTCTCTCCATTCTGTTCTATGGGAGCTCCCAGTACAGGGGAGCGCTGTGTTCTCTCCATTCTGTTCTATCGGAGTTCCCAGTACAGGGGAGCCCTGTGTGCTCTACATTTTATTTTTTGAGATTTTCTAGTACAGGGGAGCGCTGTGTTCTCTACATTTTATTATATGAGAGTTACCAGTAATGTACAGAGGAGCGCGGTGTTCTCCATTCTGTTCTATGGGAGTTCCCAGTACAGGGGAGCGCTGTGTTCTCTCCATTCTCCTCTATGGGAGTTCCCAGTACAGGGGAGCTCTGTGTTCTCCATTCTGTTCTATGGGAGTTCCCGGTACAGGGTAGCGCTGTGTACTCTCCATTCTGTTCTATAGAAGTTCCCAGTACAGGGGAGCTAAGTGTTCTCTTCATTCTGTTCTATGGGAGTTCCCAGAACAGTGGAGCACTGTGTTCTCTTCATTCTGTTCTATGGGAGTTCCCAGTACAGGGGAGCGCTGTGTTCTCCATTCTGTTCCATGGGAGTTCCCAGTACAGGGGAGCGCTGTGTTCTCTCCATTCTGTTCTATGGGAGTTCCCAGTACAGGGGAGCGCTGGGTTCTCTCTGTTCTGTGGGAGTTCCCAGTACAGGGGAGCGCTGTGTTCTCCATTCTGTTCTATGGGAGTTCCCAGTACAGGAGAGTGCTGTGTTCTCTCCATTCTGTTCCATGGGAGTTCCCAGTACAGGGTAGCGCTATGCTCTCTTCATCCTATTCTATGGGAGCTCACAGTACAGGGGAGCACTGTGCTCTCTTCATTCTGTTCTATGGGAGTTCCCAGTACAGGGGAGCGCTGTGTTCTCTTCATTCTGTTCTATGGGGGTTCCCAGTACAGGGGAGCGCTGTGTTCTCTCCTTTTTTGTCTATGAGAGTTCCCAGTACAGGGGAGTGGTGTGTTCTCTCCCTTCTGTTCTATGGGGGTTCCCAGTACAGGGGAGCGCTGTGTTTTCTCCATTCTATTCTATGGGAGTTCCCAGTACAGGGGAGCGCTGTGTTCTCTCCATTCTATTCTATGGGAGTTCCCAGTACAGCTGAGCAGTGTGTTTGGCCTATCCTATCGATATAGTGTACAGAACATCCCTTTAAGTGAAATGTCTTGTCCACATAGGCACAGGGTAATCTACAGGAGATAGTAATTGTGACAGAACTCACTGGAGAAGAGCCTTGGTTTTACGAGCTGGGTCATCTGGACGGAAGTTCTTGTACTCGTCCACTTCTTTCTCAATAGACAGAAGTTGGCTCTGCAGCTTATTCCGCAGTCCTGGTAGAGTGTCCCGAATGTGATTGGTCAGTTGCTATTGGGAAAAAAGTTAATTAGTAATGCCTTGGTAATGCCTCCTACACTTACTTTCTGCCAGGTAAGTCTTAATGACATATGCAATGGCGAAAGATAAGATGTGCTATGCAGATCAAAGTCAAACTAGAAGAGGCACTTGAATTCATTACCCCTTTGGCGATATCAATGGGACATGGGAACTGAGCCCAATCCAGTCCTGGCTGTATAACCACTCAGATGCCATGATCAATAGCAACCACTGTATCTGAGGGGGTTAGACAGAGGGAATGTTCACCAATACAGCTTAGTTAGGGTTATGTTAGTATTACTATTATAACCTGCCAGAAGCAGGATGTAATAGGAGAATGGTAAAATCACAATACACTGCAATACAGAGGTATTGCAGTGTATTGTACAAGGGATCACATACGCATATGCTCTAGAGAGACAGAAGAAAAGTTTTTGAAAAATATATAATACAGCAAATATTTAACGCCCCTCTCCCTCAAGAGGCAATCAAGCCCTTCCCCAGCAAAACCTTATTTTTGAGCAATGAGAGCCACAATGATTGTGTCACGTCCCCCCTCTGTGGTTGCTAAATGGCCCAAAAGGGCTCATGTAAGGCAGGGGTAATTCAGTAAAGGTCTTGCCTTGGTGACAGGTTCCCATTGAAGAAATATTACTTATCAACTCAGGCATATCAGTTATTACCCAGCAATCAATGATGGGGCTTATAATAATAATAATCTTTATTTATATAGTGCCAGCATATCCGCAGCACTTTTACAATATAGAGGATAGAAGCACAGACAAACCAGACATTACATTAAAAAAAGCTACTTACAATTGAGACCAGGGTGTGAGGGCCCTGCTCGCAAGAGCTTACAATCTATTAGGGTGTATGGGTGAGAAGAAAGGTGGGAAGGGCTTGGTTTACACAAGGGTCCAGCCATCTTCCATAAATACAGGGTAGTACACATAAAAGTGGATGAACCTGCCATCCCAACCATACTCTATATACAGATAAGTGCCTGTGGGTCCCAAAAGGCAGGAAGTGACGACTTTTGGGGACAGAATTTGGGGGGTTGAACAATTAGGGATCTTGATAGCTTGTCTAAGAAGATGATTTTCAGAGCGCACTTAAAACTGTGAGGGTTTGCGAGTGTGCCTGATCACATGGGGTAATATGTTCCAGAGAACTGGTGAAAATACGTTGCAAAATCTTCCCAGACGGGCATGGGGAGGTTCGGATGAGTGAGGTGGGGTAATCTTAGATCAGAAAGCAGAGCGGAAAAGAGGGGGTAGGGGTAGACAGAGATGAAGGAGGAGATGTAGGAGGGGCAGCACTGTGGAGACCTTATGGGTGAGAGTGATTAGTTTATGTATTCGTACTAAATAGGCAGCCAGTGCATTTGACTGACACAGGTAGAGGCATCAGTATACCGGCTGGAAAGAAAGACAAGCCTGCCTGCTGCATTCAGGACAGATTGGAGAGGGGAAAGTTTACAGACTAGGCATCTGGTCATTTTATTAAAATTTTTGGATTAATTGAGTTTGTTCCCTTTAAAAGTGGTGGCGGCATTGTAACGGGTTGCGCCGTGGTCCGTGGTTCGGACCGCGGTCGCACCCGCGTTCCCCGCGGCGGGCCCCCGGCGGGGACGGGGGGCCCCGCGGACCGCACTTTCCGGGCGTGGCGCCACCCGTCCCATCCACTCACCTGGCCTCGCTCCCGTCCGGTCCTCGTCGCCTGCCGGCCGGAATGCGCGTGCGCGCCCCCTAGCGCGTGCGCGCATTCACGTACATTTAAAGGGACAGTGCGCCGGTAATTGGGTAATTGCCGGGCGCTGTCCCTATATAAGTTTTGCACCCACGACACTTCCCTGCTGGATCTATGTTTCCTCGTGCCTAAGCTAAAGCGTTCCCTAAGTGTATTCTCCCTTACCGTTTTACCAGACCCTTGCTAAAGTTTTTCCCGACTCCGAACCTCTCCGCCTGCCCTGACCTTTCTGCCTGTCCACGACCACGAACCATTGCCCCTGCCCTGACCTTCTGCCTGCCCACGACTACGATTCCCGGACTACGCTTCTGTACCTCGCTGCACCTCGGCCGCCCTCGCAAGCAAGTCACGTCAGGGGGGACGACCTGGTAGCCTCACGCCGCAGCAAGTCCATCCCGCTTTGCGGCGGGCTCTGGTAAAACCGGGGGCTACTTAGATTCCGTTCCCTGGCGTGGCTTAACTATCATCGCTTGCGGTGGTCCGGCGGATCCACTACCCAGCCGCCACAGGCATATTGCTAGAATATGCCATAAACTTATGATTGCCCAATATCTGGAACCTGAACGAAGAACGTGGAGCATCATCACGTCTATCCCGCACGGCTACATTCAAGTGACGTATGTGCTTCTTGTTTTATCCAGATTTTGCCCTACTAGATAATTCAGTTTCCAAAGTCATGATTAAAAATCCATAATTTTTAATGAAACCTTTGCCCTTAGTCATAGCCAATGACTAAGGGCCAATGTTAACACCCGAAACGAGTCAGCGGTCGTGTCTCTGAGAATCCTCTGTTTCACCATGAGGTTTTGGCTTATTGCTATTTAGTCTATGATGTTTTTAAGGAATTTTTCATTAAAAATGATGGATTTTTTATCATGACTCTGTGCCTGATTATCTAGTAGTGCAACATGTGGATTTCCGCTTGCTTGGAGCGGTATCCGTGCACTGGCATATCTGGAGGAAACATACATGGCAAGCTGGTCTACTTTTTGTAGTCACAGAAATGCAATTAAAACAATCAGCTCTGTAATATGTTTTTATTGACCGTTTTTCTGTATTATTTTGAAACAAGTTATTGTGCCTCTATTGTTTTATTTTTAAAAAAAAAAATTCTTTGGAAAAACCCTTCTAATAAAAATGAGTTTTCAAAAAAAGCAAAAACAATCAGCTCACCCGATCCACTTGCTTGAATACAACTTGTACATAGGATCTATGCCCAGGTGGTTACGCAGTGCACGGGGGAAGCAAACACATCCGGCTGTAGATGGACCAATCGGTGCAATCCAAAAAACGCACTTTATAGGTACATCATGATATAAACATGATAAAAAATTTAAAAAACACACAAAAATGATGTAAATGTCTACGCGGTTCGAGCCCATGACAGGAATGGCTCTTAGTCGTGACCATTTTTAATCATGTTTTAATCATGATGTCCGAATAAAGTGCATTGTTTGATAATATTACATGTGCTGGAGGGCAGTATTTAGTTTTGGACTACTTTTTATACCGTAGAACTGTTTATCCAGATTTACCTGATTGAGAATTTTCTGTAAGTACGGGGTCCCCATGCGTTCAGCAAGATGCCGATAAGATGGGTGGGACAGGAAGAACTTCCTTTCGGCAGCTAAAGCAGCTTGGATATCTTTCTTGCCATCTATGTCCTTCTGACTTCTGTTTACCACTCCAACGTATCCTGTGGTAGATAATATCAATGAATAGTGGTAAAAGACAAATGAAGCCCAACCTGAAGCCCAATCTACAACTGAGGACCACATTAGAGGTAGCTAATATCACTAAGTGACCTCAAGGTTTCCTAATAGGGGGAAAAAGTTGTGGGTGGAAGAGTCCTGACCATGGAAACATTGAGGTTGCCCGAGTGACCAAAATTTCTGATGGTTTCTCACCTCTTCGCAAGGGTAATAATTTATTTTCCAAAACATCTCTAGCATCAGTCCCTTCATCCATCAGATCTAATTTGGTTATGACACCTATTGTACGTTGTCCTGCAAAAAAGACGAAAGGAGTCTTATAAACCGAACACACAGTTGGTTGACAGGAACGAGAAGATCTGTTGGACCAACCTGGGGGATCCACTTCTTTGGCGATTTTCAAGGCATCAGAGTTTGCCAGATCGGAGTTAGCTGGAGAGACGGCCAGGATGAGGCAGTTCTCCTTGGTGACAAATTGCATGAGCATATCACGGATCTGAAACTCAATATCCACAGGTTGGTCACCTACTGGGACTTTGGTCATACCCGGAAGGTCAACCAGGGTTAGGTTAAGCACTAAGGAGAAAACATACAAGAACATAGGCTATAAGATCCATAGGTGTCAAACTCATTTTCACTTTGGGCCACAACAGCATTCTGATTGCCCTCAGAGGGCTATTGGAGGGTGGCTAGGTGCCTTGTTAGGGCTGTCAGATCTGTGCCACCGCCAGTGAGTTGCTCACCAGCTGTGTCTAAGCTCTCGGGAGCTACATAAAAGAGCATGGTGGGACAGATTCAGCCCTCGAACCTTGAGTTTGACACCTGTGATCTAGCGGCTTACAGACAGAAGAGGTGACCTATAGGAATAAGCACCTTCCTCCACTACCATACCTTCCCTTAGGTGAAAGGACTTGAACATTTGCCCAGCTCTCCCCCTTTGTAACTTTCTATGGAGAAGGTCTGTCATAATCAGGTTAGGGGAAGGTGAATATGGCCAAGTAGGCCTAGGTCATACCCTCTTCATAGGGGATCATGAAACTGACCATACCCTTTCCATGGTGCCCAGACTCTGAGGGTGCTACTCTTGCTACTCTTGTATGTAGACCAGTAGCAAAAAATTCCAATAGCCATTTTCCAACTCGAGGGACTGAGTGCAGCTAGATGGTATAAATTCTTAAAAAATGCCTTTATTTTGTTCCATGCGTTTCGGGTCATAGACCTTTATTCATGGCATGACCCGAAACGCATTGGTTATGTGGATCTTACAAACCGATGTGATACATCTACGACCCTTTGTGTGCAGTACGATTGTGACTTTTTAATGGAACAAAATAAAGCCATTTTTTTTAGAATTTATACCATCTAGTTGCGCTCAGTCCCTCAACTTGGAAGCTGGAAATTGGAATTTTTTGCTGTTGGTCTTGTTGAAGGGAATGGCTCTCCCCAGCCGTGCCTTCCTCGGGATAATCCATCAGGACACGGGTGAGCTGATTAAGCAACGATTGTGTGTTTTTTTGAACATGTATGTAGACCAGTTCAACTGGTTTCTATCATCTAGTGTACAATCAGAGACCTCAAATCTCCCTGTTTGTGGAAGGTCCTAACGATCCATTTCTCTGGTTGGCTTCGAGGAAACCGCTAATGGACTTACCATTTGGAGAATAAACCCGAAGGTTAATTGGCACAGGAGAAATGCCCTTGTTGGTCCCAGTGACTCTGTCAGTTTCAGCCTCAATTTCCAACCGGATCTCTTCAAAGTCAGTGAACTTTTTCCCCTTACAGTGCAAAAACTCCCCAAATTCTGTAATATAGGAATATTTAAAATAATGTTAATACACAAATGAGGCACAGAATCTAAAATCTCCCAAACATGGAACCTACTTCACAGGCCTGGCTGAATTTTTCAAACTGCTGAAATCTCACCAGATGGCAACTATGCGGCAGTCTTTATTCTAGCATCTGGGCCAGTGAATGGGACGCTTGGCGAAATGCAACCAGTTTGTTGTTACTGTCCTGGGCGGCTCTGGGTCACTGGACATATTTAAAGGGGTTTTGCCACGATCTAATGTTGACGTGGGATCCTACAAACTGGGTATTTCATCACTTTTCTAAATATATGTCATTACAATAGTGAAGCCTGTGCGATCTACAGCCTGACTTACATGCCCTTAGTTTCCTGACAGTTTACATTAGACACACGCTTGAGTTGTTTGCACTTCTTATCTGATGGCAGGGAACATGAACGAGCTTTGAAGGGACTGGGGAGAAAAGATACTGTGTCTTTTGTATAGAGAATCCTCTGGTTGTAATGTAATTATCTGAGTAAACTTGCAGACGCTCCCTGCTCCCTACTCAACCTCCCTCCCTCTCCCCCTGCAGCCGTTTGTGAACAAATGAAAGAACACTGCCTGCTAGGAGCTTATCTTCTCTCCTGAGCAGTTAAGAGGGAGAAACAAAACTCACATAGCTTGTGCACAATACAGTTCTCCTCTGTGGATTAGCCAAACAATGTTTACTCAACTACAGAGACTGAGTATCAAGAACGTGCATGGGAGGTGGTGCAATGACATCACAGAGAAGGTACTTGTTGTTTTAAACACAGAAACACAACGCCCCTTTTTTCAAGCCTCAAGAGGGGAGTATCAGCCTGTTAGGTGAGGAACTTACTTACTTACTTGGCAAAACCCCTTTAAATCCAGCTTGTCTGAAACAACCACTAGGGGGAGCTTTAAAACTTGCTGAAGACAGAATTGATATCACGATCAATGGGAACTGCAGAAGGTGAGGGCAACACATCGACTTTGATCATGCAACATAAAGGACCCATTGTTGCACCACAATCCCTCATCTAATAATTGCACAACTGCAGCAAAAAATCAAGTTTTATTATTTTTGGTTGCAAGTTGCAGATGACTTTGCCAGCAATGGCCTCAATGTACAGCAGGTTACATGCAACTACGATCCTTATAAAATTTGACCTTTTGTTCTTACAGCTGTAACATAGTCACGCAAAAGCAAGTAGCAGACAGTGCATATAAAATTTGCTTGGTAATATGAAACTTATTGTTGCACGACCAAAGTTGCCATGTAGCCGTAGTATAAATCCGTATTCAGTGACCTCATTTTAGTGGTGGATGACAACTTTTCCCTATGGACGTGATGGAAGTTTTGCTCATGTTCATTGTTGCACAAGTGCTTTCTGCCATGTAACCCAACAGGAGATGGCAACTCAATGACTTATAGTTAATATGGACTTTGCATTAATGGGAAAATGATGTTTACATATAGCAAGTTACGATCCGCCCTGCAGCCAGTATGTCGGGCCGCGGACGCACTTGTACCCCATCTGCCAGTACGCAGCTGAGGACGAGTGGAGCCGCGGTCTGCATGTCAGGCTGCGGGACGACTCGTACTACCAGCGGCTACTCACCTGGCAGCGCTCCTGCTCCTCCGCACACTCCTGTCGGCCACTGTGCGCGTCTCCACTTCCTAGGTAACTGGTTATTGCCGGGCGCTGACCCTATATATCCGGGACGCTTCCGCCACTTCCCCACCAGATATATAGGGCCTTGTGCCTACAGTAAAAAGTGGTCCAGAGTGTTCTATTGCCATATTGTGTACCGTACCTCCTCCCTCCGTTCCTCCGACAATGAAACTTTGCTGCCTGTCCCGATCTTTCTGCCTGTCCCCGACTACAAGCCTGCCTTGCGATTTTGTACCATGCCACTGCAGGCAAGTCATGCCAGGGGTAGCGACCTTGAGGTTCGCTTGCTGCAGCAAGTCCAACCCGCTTTGCAGCGGGCTTTGGTGAGAACCAGCAGCCCCTTGGACTCCGCTCCTTGGTGCAGCTTACACCATCGCTTGCAGTGATACAGCGGATCCATACCTCCCAACTGTCCCTATTTTGGAGGGACTGTCCCTATTTTTAAGCCTTGTCCCTCTGTCCCTCTTTTTCATTTGAGAAATAGATTTGCGTCAATAAACTGACTATCTTGCTTTAAAAAGTATCTGATGGCTTAGTGCCTGATATATTACAAACAATTTACTTAATATTTCATCATTGGACACAATGCAATCCTGAGAATGTGTCCCTTTTTGGCTGTCTAAAAAGTTGGCATGTATGTGTATGGGCGTGGTTAGAGGCGTGTCTTAGTATGATGTCATGTGTTAGGGCATGGTTAGAGGCGTGGCCTGATGTGTCCCTCTTTGCAATCTCTAAAAGTTGGGAGGTATGGCGGATCTACTACTCGAGTCATTACATAGCATACGTCAATATCCAGTACTGGCACCAGTACTAAGGTCTAAAGCAGACCTGCACAATTTGGCAGGAGCAGGGCCATCCTTTCCATTCGGCGCACTAGGTAGTTGCCAGGGGGCCCCACAAGTATAATGGTCCCAGTTGGGGTATGCTTGTCCCAGGAATACAAGAAACATACCCTGGATCCCTTAGTTGGCTTTGTTTAGTTAACTGTTTGTGTGATTTTAGGATGTGCAAACAGTTAAAAACCATGGTGGAGAAGGGAGTCAAAGGCTCCCTGCCCTGCCAATCAGTCTTGTAGGCTGCAGGCTGCCAGTGCCAGACATAAGTGGCGTGATAATATGAGTGTGTTTGGGGGTGGCTACAGGCATGACCTAGTGTGACCTCATGTATTTGGACAGGGCCCACTGCAGTGTTCTGGGTGGGAGCCAAAACCAACAGGGAGAGTGAAGCCCCTGCGGGCCACCAGAAATCTTTTGGCAGGCCACAAGTGGCTTTCCGGTGCCATATGTTGTGCCGGTCTGGTCTAGAGCATCTACAACACAAGCGAGTGGATTTCTATATTTTGGGAAGAGTCTTATCCCTGCCAGGTTTTTCTCAAGGACTAAATATAAGGAAAGTGATAATTCTCTGAGAGCACAGGAAGCTGCACTATCTGGTAACACATGGCGGCCATCACCGGTGACAATGAAAGTCACTGAAATAATATATCCTTTGCATTGACTTCCAGGTTAGGAGGCCAAAGGAAGACTTCCCCGTGTCAAGCAGGAGGCAGAGGGAGATAAGGTAGAGATATCTAGGGCAGAGGTGGTGAGTGGTGACCGACTGTGCCCAAACCTTTCTGAATGCCATGGTACCAATAATTACGAACACAAGATGATATTCTAAAGAGCTGCATAAGTCAATGACCCCAGAGTAATCCCTGCAGACCTCCCATAATGATGGAAACTACAGGTCCCCATAACAGTGCAACCCAGAGTATCCCTGTAGCAATGCTAGCCCCAGGATCCTCATAACAGTGCCAGCAAGAGTATCTCTGTAACAGTGACAGTCACAGGATCCCCATAACAGTGCCAGCCAGAGTATCCCTGTAACAGTGACGGGCCCCCAACCCCCCATAAAAAGGCCAGCCAGAGATCCTGTAACGGTGACAGTAAAAGGGTTCCCCATAACATGCCGCCAGAGTATCCCTTTAAAACCAAAATGGGGGGGGGGCACAGGACCCCCATAAAAATGCCCCCAGAGTTCCCTTAACTTGACGGTCATAAAATCCCCAAACAGTGCCAGCCAGAGTATCCCTGAAAACGTGCGGTCACCAGGATCCCCTTAACCCAGTCCCAAGCCAGGTACCCTGGTAACAGTGCCCGTCACGGGATCCCCAAACAGTCCCAAACCAGTATCCCTGTAACGTGACAGTCACGGGTTTCCCCCAAAAACAGTGCCAAGCCAAGTATCTCTGAAAACGGGACAGTCACGGGACCCCCAAAACCAGGGGCCGGCCGAGTATCCCTGTAAATGAAAGTCAAAAAAAATTCCCCATAAAAAAGGGGCCAGCCAGGTATCCCTGTAAAAATGACAGCACGGGGAAATCCCCAAACAGTCCCAACCAAGTATCTCTGTAAAAAAGTGCAGCCCACAGATCCCATAACATCCCAAAGCCAGAGTATCCGAAACATGGACATAACGGGACCCCAAAACAGTCCCCAACCAAAGACCCCTTTTAAAACAGTGACGTAAAAAGGATCCCCAAAACAGGGGAAAGCCAGAGTATCTCTGAAACAGTGCATTTCCCCGGGATCCCCATAACAGGGGCCAAGCCAGATATTTTCTGTAACAGTGCTATCCAGGATCCCCATAACATCCCAAGCCAGAAAATCCCTGTAAAAATGCATTCAAAAGGACCCCCAAACAGTGCCACCAAAATATCTCTGTAACAGGGGCTAGTCACGGGATCCCCATAACATGCCAACCAGAGTATACCCTTCTAAGCCCTATTTCACCCCAAGGCTTTAAACTGGGGGGCATAAAAACGCCCCGAAATTACCCTTTGGGGCCCGGGGGCCGGGGGGGGAAGTGAGGGGGGCGGGGGCCGGCACCTCGCCAGCCCATAACAAACACTGCTAGCGGCGCTATACCCCTAAAAGTGACCTTGAATTATCTCCCCCCTGGGCTATTTCCGAGCAGGAGAGGAAACGTAATCCATAGTTCTCTATGAGAACTGTGGATTACCGTAGTTACCAGGACGGGTTCAGCCCGTAATTGGCGCAATCCGGCGCGTAATTACGGACTGAATTACGTCCCGCAGATGGCCGTGTGAACATAGCCTAAGACAGCAGAGGTCACAGGATCCCCATAACAGTGCCAGCCAGAGTATCCCTGTAACAGTGACGGTCAAAGGATCTCCAAAAAAAGTACCAGCCAAAGGATCCCCACAGCAATGTCAGCCAATGTCTCCTTTACCAAAGCCCGAAACTAATCCCCGCCTGTTCAGGTTGTGGACGGTCCCACGGCTTGAGGCTCCCACTTCCTGTTTAGGCTGTGGGTGGTTCTACAGCTTCAGGCTCCCACTTCCTGTTCAGGCTGTGGGCAGTTCTATAGTATCAGGCTCCCACTGCCTGTTCAGGTTGTGGACGGTCCCACTTCCTGTTTAGGCTATGGGTTTTTCTACAGCTTCAGACTTCCTGTGAACGGTTGCATAGCTTTAGACTCCCAATTCCTGTTCAGGCGGTGGACGGTTCTACAGCTTCAGACTCCCACTTTCTTGGTGCTGGAACAACTCTTCATGTAACAGGCTGTTGAAATACTCTTCGGGTCCACAGAACCCGACGCCAAGGGGACAAGGAGTCCACACAGATGAGCGGAGGAAAATAAAACTGCAATGGATAGGAGATAAGAACCGTTCTAACTCTGAAAGGAAGCTAAATCAGAACAGCAATGTATTTGGTAATAGTCTTGATTTACCTTTGCCTACATTTTTAAAGCTAATCAATGTGGTGAAAGTGCCCCTTTAACCCACTAGGTAGTTTGTTCTTCTTACCTGTAGTGGAGGTTACCAGCTGCAGGACAAGTGGTCTACGGGTGACAATCCCAGATCCACGAGGCAAAAAGTCCCTGGAAGACACAGAAAATAGATTAAGAGAGATAAAATAATGAACTTCATGCCCCTTTAAAAAGTAACAGAGGAGCCTAGAAACAAGGTAAGAGGATGATGGGAGCAGGAAGGGAACAACGGAAGTTTAAAGAGTGACGCGTTTCACTAACATAAAACATTTAGTGTTAAACATATAATATAATAATATATAGTCCAAAAACATATAGGACTAAATGACATTGGTGTGAGATGATTTACATAACCTGAGTTGGGAGCTGCACTATTCACCCCATGCTGTGTACAGCGACCTGGAGGCTCCTGTAATCTTATACATAGTATAGTATTGAGATAATGTGGCTGTATCGATGCTATCACAGAATTGCTGCCTCTGTCACCGGTCACATGGTCAAGAATGATCCTATGCAGTGAGAGTGTGTGAGTGGTTGTTTTATTGGTATTTTTGCATTTGTGCAATCTCCCCATGCATTATACTGCGGCTTTTCTGCATGCTGGTGTGAACAGGTATCAAGTTAATGTGCAGTTTTTTTTAATCTAATTGTTCCCCTAGCAGTGGGGTATGTGAGCTGTTGCTCAAGCAATTAGCTGCGCCTGCTAATTTTTTCACAGTTAGCATAAAGGCCAGAGTTGCCAGCTTCTGGAGTCAGTTTAGTCCAGCCATTGAGCTGTGAACATGCCCCAAAAAATTGGAGTGTTTTTTACACAGGTATATACATATATATGCTTCTACGTTCCCTCCCCTGTGCTTTACACTGCAGCACTAGTCCTCATCAGAAAGCCAGTGCCTGGTGATTTCTACTACAAACCAGCATTGGATTGGAGTGCCTGAGGCCCACCGGTGGAGTTTATTCTTGGGGTCACCAGTGGAGCTCATTCTTGGAGACCACGAGAGAATATAATTCTTGGGGTCACCAGTGGAGTTCATTCTTGGAGACCAACAGAGGAGATAATTCTTGGGGCCCACCAGTGGGGTTGATTCTTAAGGGCCCGACAGTGGAGTTGATTGTTGGTGACCACCAGAGGAAATAATTCTTGGGGTCCACCAGTGGACTTGATTCTTGGGGCCCACCAGTGGAGTTGATTCTTGGGTCCACCAGTGGAGTTAATTCTTGGGCCCCACCAGTGGAGTTGATTCTTGGCGCCCACCAGTGGAGTTGATTCTTGGAGCTTGCCAGTGGAGATGATTCTTGGGGCCACCAGTGGAGAAGATTCTTGGGGCCCACCAGTGGAGTTGATTCTTGGGGCCCCCCAGTGGAGAAGATTCATGGAGCTTGCCAGTGGAGATGATTCTTGGGGGCCACCAGTGGAGTTGATTCTTGGGGCCCACCAGTGGTGTTGATTCTTGGGGGCCACCAGTGGAGTTGATTCTTGGGCCCACCAGTGGAGTTTGATTCTTGGGCCCACCAGTGGAGTTTTATTCTTGGGGCCCACCAGTGGAGTTTATTCTTGGGCCCACCAGGAGTTTATTCTTGGGCCCACCAGTGGAGTTGATTCTTGGGCCCACCAGTGGAGTTGATTCTTGGGCCCACCAGTGGAGTTGATTCTTTGGGCCAACAGTGGAGGTGATTCTTGCGGCCCACCAGTGGAGTTGATTCTTGGGGTCAACAGTGGAGGTGATTCTTGGGCCCACCAGTGGAGTTGATTCTTGGGGCCAACAGTGGAGGTGATTCTTGCGGCCCAGCATTGTAGTTTATTCTTGGGGCCCACCAGTGGAGTTGATTCTTGGGCACACCAGTGGAGTTGATTCTTGGGGCCAACAGTGGAGGTGATTCTTGCGGCCCACCAGTGGAGATACATTTTGACATCCAGCAGTGGAGTGAATTCTTGGGGTGTACCCTACAGCTGCTGCAAAGAATGCACTCTAAAAAAGAAAACTTTTGTAGCCAGCTATTCCTATAATCGGCAGGAAAGAATGAGTGGGGCCAAAAGAGTAGTGCATGTACCTGATCGCCCCAAGAAGCTTTGCAGTACAGTAAAGAGACGTGGACGGCACTTAACTCCAATTCGGCCAATTAGTAAAACCAGCACTTCCTTTATTTAAGCATCAGTTACAACCAATGGCATCATGGCAACAAAAAAAGAGAAAAAAACTCCTGACGCTGCGTTTCGGGCAGTCAAATGCCCTTAGTCATAGCACTCTTCCTACCTTTGCTTTCTGCCTCTCTTTCTTTCTTCCTGAAAAACAGCCCCACGCCTGCCATTCCCAGGGACCCATCATAACCATGGGCCCACTGGGAGTTTCCCCTGCTTCCCTGTAGACCAGTCCGAGCCTGCTACTAGCAATCAAATCATAAGGGTATTATGATACATACTGTATACTCAATGACATGGGGGGAGGCAGGGGTGCCATCAGGGCAGTATTGGCAGTACTCATGTTAGGGGCACTGATTCAAAAAAAATGGTCCCGCTGATATGGTTAAAGATAGACACTGGGTTCTAGATGATTGGCTGTAGTTCCTGTAAGCTTTCGTGGCTGACCCGTGGGAGGCCTTGTGCTGTATATGGGGCATTTATGGATATATCTTTGCACCATATGTTTAATCTTAGAGACTTGTCCAGTTTGATTGATTCTCTTTCTTCTCAGGATGCAGCTCAAGCAGAATAACGAAGCCATCACTGTATCCATCTCTATCTGCAGCCTGATCAATACCTGGGATCATGTGTGTCCCTTGCATTGTACAGGAGTGCTGTCTACTCGCGCAGACCGCTCAATTATTCATTGCTTGCAGGTCGCCAGCCAGGAAACTGAACGATGGGTATCATGTGCGGAAGACCGCGATAAATGGCGAAGAACCACCAGGCTGTGTGCACTCTGCAATTATTTTTCTATTGCCTCAATACATATAAAAATGATGTATTGTCCATGATTACAACTAACCTATCATAATAGCTACAGAACAGAGACAAACCCTGTGTGAAGTCTGATCCTGCAGTCATGTGGTAGTCCCTTGGGACCCACCAGTGGAGCTGATTCTTGGGGACCACCTGTGGAATTAATTCTAGGGACCCACCAGTGGAGCTGATTGCTAGGGACCCACCAGTGGAGCTGATTACTAGGGACTTACCATTGTAATGGATTCTTGGGATCCACCAGTGGAGTTGATTCTTGCAGTCCACCAGTGGAGATATATTTTGGGGTCCAGCAGTGAAGTTGATTCTTAGGACCCATCAGTAGAGTTGATTCTTGGGACCCACCAGTGGAGCTGATTGCTAGGGACCCAACAGTGGAGTTGATTCTTGCAGTCCACCAGTGGAGATACATTTTGGGGTCCAGCAGTGAAGTTGATTCTTAAGACCCATCAGTAGAGTTGATTCTTGGGACCCACCAGTGGAGTTGATTCTTGGGTCCACCAGTGGAGTGGATTCTTGGAGTCCACCAGTGGAGTGGATTCTTGGAGTCCACCAGTGGAGTGGATTCTTGGAGCCCACCAGTGGAGTGGATTCTTGAGGTCCACCAGTGGAGTGGATTCTTGGAGTCCACCAGTGGAGTGGTTTCTTGGAGTCCACCTGTGGAGGTGATTCTTGGGGCTCCACCAGTGGAGCTGATTCCTAGGGCCCACCAGTGGAGATGATTCTTAGGGCCCACCATTGGAGATGATTCCTGGGGCCCACCAGTGGAGTTGATTCTTGCTTTCTGTTTCCTTTTTCTATGAAAACCAGCCCACCATACCCAGGATCCCACCGGCTCCCCTGAGGGTTGGTCCATAAGGGAAGATGGTTGCTGGTCCTTATACTTGGCACAAGGCTTGCCAATAGTAAAAGAGGGAACTTACCCTCTATTACTGTTGGCAAACCCTGTGTCAAGTATAATGACCAGCAACCATCTTCCCTTATGGGCCACATGTAGTGTCCCCCAGATCCATGATGATCTAGTGTTGTTTACTGCAAGCAGATTCTGGGTTCATAGAAGGGGGTCCACTATTCAGGATCTTCATTGCTTGGCCAGAGTGGAAAATGACTACAAAGAGTGTCTCATGCTCTGGAGCAGGGGTCCCCAACTCCAGTCCCCAGAACCCACCAACAGGTCAAGTTTTCTGGCTTTGCTTAGCTTTGCAAAGGTGATATCATTATTGTCAGTGCATTCTGTGGGAGATCCTGAAAACATGACCTGTTGGTGGGTCCTGAGGACTGGAGTTGGTGAACACTGCTCTGGAGGACCTGTCCTGCATTAAACAGATATCCTATTGATTTGGATACGACTATGTAATACTTCATTTTCCCTGTGGTGACACTGCAGGGAAACTGAGCACTTACAGCAAGGTTTCTCCATTGATTAAGGGGCCTGGGGGAGGGAGGGGCGGGGGGGCGATAGTTTGCACTTTTCTTATTGTCATTAAACCCTTCTAAAAAGTAGAGATTGTTCCAAGCAGAGAACACCTTTAAAGGGGTCATCTCATGAAGACCAGCCATATGGACATCATAGAAGGGGGTCCCGAATGAACCACAACAGACAAGCCATCCTTGTATTACACGGACCACCACTGATCTGAATGTAAAACTAGAAGGAAAACTACCTGCCTGGCCATGGCTTTCCCCAGCAAAATCACCGGGTCGTTGGACTTGGGGTGATCAGCTGATCGCCATATTGCCGCACTTTGAGAGGGTTCTTCTTTTAAAGGGATTGTCCACTCTAGACAATTCCTTTTTTGTCAACTCTAATCTGTTGAGAATCCTGTGTTCAATTTCCCTGCAGCGCCCCCGTAAGGGAAAGAAAGAATTACACAGTGCCGAATTGGTATCAATGGATTATCTCTATCATGTGCAGATGTTTTGGGTCCTCTTAAGTAAGAGGTGATTGTTTTTGTTTCAATATGGCTTATAAGGCTCAGGTTAGCCTGCAAGGGAGCAGTGAAATCTCCAGGTGGACCCCTAGGCATAGTGGGCCCCTGGGCATGGCAGGCTTACGGCTGAATTTCAGAGAGAAAGGGAGAATACAAGAGTCATGTGCATTAGGTGCGGGGTAGGCCTCAAGAATCAACTCCATTGGTGGACCCCAAGTATTAACTCCACTGATGGGGTCCAATAACCAACTCCTCTGGTGGGCCCCAACAATCAACTCCACTGGAGGACCCCAAGAATCAACTTTATTAGTGGGCCCTAAGAATCAGCTCCACTGGAGAACCCCAAGAAATCAACTCCATTAGTGGGCCCGAAGAATCAACTCCACTGGTGGGCCCCAAGTATTAACTCCACTGGTGGGCCCCAAGTATTAACTCCACTGGTGGGCCCCAAGAATCAGCTCCACTGGTGGGCCCCAAGAATACACTACACTGGTGGCCCCAAGAATCAGCTCCACTGGTGGGCTCCAAGAATCAGCTTCACTGGTGGGCTCCCAAGAATCGACTCCACTGGTGGGCCCCAAGGATCGCTCCACTGGTGGACCCCAAGAATCAACTCCACTGGTGGGCCCCAAGAACCATCTCCACTGATGGCCCACAAGAATGAACTTACCACTGGTGGGGCACCCCCAGAATCGGCTCCACTGTATGGATACCAAGGGACATGGTAGTGACATGGTTTCCGCTGCACCCCCTATATATAAGCTGGCTCTGTGGCGCAATGGATAGCGCATTGGACTTCTAGAGTGATGAAGGTATTCAAAGGTTGTGGGTTCGAGTCCCACCAGAGTCGCATTTTGCATGTGACGGGGTAAAATGTCTAAATTACTTTATGCTAGGTAATTTCATCTCAGTCACGTAAGCAGCTGTATGCTCGTAGCAATTAACAAATTGCATCTTTCTGAATGCTGTCTCACTGGCTACACATAAATGTGATGTGAATAGATCCTTATTATCATGTTGGGGCCCACTCCACTGGTGGACCCAACAACCAACTCCACTGGTGGACCCAACAACCAACTCCACTGGTGGCCCCAACAACCAACTCCACTGGTGGACCCAACAACCAACTCCACTGGTGGCCCCAACAACCAACTCCACTGGTGAGCCCCAAGAATCATTTCCACTGGTGGGCCCCAAGAATCAATTCCATTGATGGAGCCCAAGAATCAACTCCACTGGTGGCCCCAAGAAACAACCTCACAGGTGGGCCCCAAGAATCATATCCACTGGTGGGCCCCAAGAATCATCTCCACTGGTGGGGCCCAAGAATAAAATCCACTGGTGGGCCCCAAGAATCAGCTCCACTGGTGGGGCCCAAGAATAAAATCCACTGGTGGGCCCCAAGAATCAGCTCCACTGGTGTGCCCCACCATTACTGGACCCAAAAATCAGCTGCACCGGTGGCAACCAGTCACCTCAGTCCAACACTCCTGATAGATGAGGGTACTGAATTCCTTATAAGGCCTCGTTCACACGGCTTATTTCTCCGCGGATTGGCGCCGTACTCCACGCCGGATTTGCGCTGCAGTACGGCGCCAATCCGTCGTAGTAATTACGGTAATCCACTGCTCTCATAGAGAACAGTGGATTCCGTCGCTCCTCCCCGCTCGACGAATCCGCCGCGGGGGGGAGAAAGTGACATGAACATTATTTACGGCGTGTACGCCCGTAGATGATGCTTGCTATGGGGCCCGGGCGCGGCGCCCCCGCCGCCCCGCCCCACCCCGTCCCGCCCCTTATTGACGCCGGATTTGTGAGCGCAATCCGGCTCACAAATCCGTCGGGAATAAGCCGTGTGAACACGGCCTAAGAGTTTTTAGGGTTTCTTGTTATCCTAGCAAGCACTGAGGTCTATGTGCAGCTGCAGTACTGGCATTCTGCCATATAATAGGAAGGTGTTATTACGTTACAGGAAGGTCTAATGCAGAAACCGCTGTTCCCCTTTAACCTATGAACTTACAAAGATGAGCAGGGGCCATGACTGTATAATCCCAGGCTATCTGGTAAAGTAATCTCGTTGTGCATAACATCAATCTGTACCTAAGGTAAAGCCGGATTAAAGCCCAGAAAAAGAGAGCGCACGACTAGGATAGGAGACTGAGTTACACACAGGGACAAGCCTGCTCTGAATACAATAGCTTCTATATACAGCTTCCTAATAGTTGCTATATGTACATAGAGATCATTGTGCACCACAAGTCCCGTGCCCACCATAGAGGCAGAGAATCTGTCTATGCTGAGCTGAGGGGTCCTGTGCCTACTATATAGAGGAAAAAGCATGCAGCTGGTGAGGGCGGGAAAAGGTGGGGGGGTCCCATGCCTACCATAGAGGCAGAGCATGCAGCTGTGGGTGATAGGGTGAGGTGTCCCATGCCTACCATAGAGTGCAGGGAGCACTGCAGCTTGGTGAGGGGGTCACCATAGCACTACCATTAGTCGGCAGAGCAGATTGCAGCTGGTGAGGGGTCCCGTGCCTACCATAGAGGCAGAGCATGCAGCTGGTGAGGGGTCCCGTGCCTACCATAGAGGCAGAGCATGCAGCTGGTGAGGGGTCCCGTGCCTACCATAGAGGCAGAGCATGCAGCTGGTGAGGGGTCCCATGCCTACCATAGAGGCAGAGCATGCAGCTGGTGAGGGGTCCCTGCTTGTTGTGGCCTCACCATAGATGCAGAGCATGCAGCTGGTGAGGGGTCCCGTACCTACCATAGGAGGCATGGAGCCATTGCAAGCTGGGTGAGGGGTCCCGTGCCTACCATAGAGGCAGAGCATGCAGCTGATGAGGGCTCCGGCAATAAATACTTCCCCTGTTTGCTATAACACTTACATAACGGCTATCTTCAGCCGCCAATAGAGGGAGCTCACAGCATACAGAATTATACAGAACCTATATATCCTTGCTAGCTGTCTGAATCCATGCTAGCTCCACCTGGTGGTGGCCATAGTAAAAAAAAAACAGAGCCCCCTGTAGAGACAAATTATGAGAATAGCTGCACAGGCTATTATACTACCAACTAATATATCAGACATTAACTGTAATAAAGGTAGAGTTCTCCATGGGGTCCAATATTATTATGGGGCCTATGATTTCTGTATACCACCTTTGAGTCACTTTATATTTGTACTAAATATAGAAGTCAGCGCAGGCAGAGACAACAATATGTTATTACTCATTCTGTGGTTAATGGACAAAGCATCAGCTGATTATGAAGCAACACAGCTATATATTTTATATATATATATATATATATAATATATATATATATATATATATATATATATAATATATATATATATTATATATATATATATATATATATATATATATATATTAATATATAATAACTCCATCTGCCATGGTGTGTTCGAATTTTTGGGAGCATAAGATAATATAGAATATTGGATAATATATTATCCAATATACAGTATCAAAAATAGTCACTATGTTTGGTATTATTATATATACACAATGCTGGGAAATTATATATTGTATATACACCGTGCTGGGTAATATTAGATATACACTGTGCTGGGTAATATCACGTGTGCACTACTATTATATGAAAAAAATAGCCCAAAAATGAATAACGGTGCTTACCACTACCAGTATACTTTAAAAGTGGTTTACCTGAGCCAGAAGTGTCACTTTTCTGCTAGAATGCACCTGATTTATGACCCCCAGTAGAACAGGTTCATAAATTCAGGCGCATCCTACATTACTTTTACACATCAAAAAAATGGCGTCTGGGTGCCAAAAATCATACATGTCTCCCTATGCGTGCAATATGCTGGGTAAGATTATATACTCATGGTGAACGTAGTTGATATGCGCTGGGTTTGGTCATCGTATATATACAGTATAGACAAAAAATAGCCCAAAAATGGATAACGGTGCTTACCACTACCAGTATACTTATTACTTTGGCGTCTTGTCTTGGAGAGTGATCAGACTAGACTGTAAGCTCCTCAGCCACAAGTACAAATCCAAAGTGAAGGAAGTTGTCGGCACACGTTTCAGGCCTTCTAGCGGCCCTTGATTGAGAACCGCTAGTGTCCTGAAACGCGTAAGCGTGCATCTGTGCTCCTTTGGAATTTTAATACTATAATAAAGTTGTTTTTACTACTACATGTAGTAGTGCAGACAACTTTCTCTATTTTGGATTTATATATACACTATGGTGGGTAAAACATATACATTCTGTTTTGTAATACTGTATATGCACTATTTGATATAATTATATACTCTACACTGGATAATATCATATATGCATCATATATTTTGATTGAGGATTTTTTTTGGAGGTGTACCCCCACAATAACACCTAGCCAATGCAGTCCCTACGAGCTATTTTTTCTATGCATTATATATGTACAATGTTTGAAACTATTACATGTGCACTGCTTGGAATAATATGGTATTTGCACTTCATCTACTAATATGACTGGTTTTACCATCCCAAATTTTAGATTCGGAGGTGTAACTTCAAACTCTTGGGCCCTAGTGTAAAAAGTTTAATGGGGGCCCCCAGTTACCATATGCCATTTACCATACTAGTGTCTTCTTACGTGGCAGGATGAATGTTGGGTCCCATAAGGCTGCTGGGCATGGTAGTGACTGCTACCGCTGCATCCCCTATAGCTACGCCCCTGTTTAGATTGTTAATAAGGGACAGTGAGCCAGGAGGGGCACAGCAATCATTGTGAATGACATGCACAAATGTGTCTGTTCCCTCATGAGCTGTCCCTTGAAATACCAATGTCAGCTGGCTCTGTGGCGCAATGGATAGCGCATTGGACTTCTAGAGTGACTGAAGTGATTCAAAGGTTGTGGGTTCGAGTCCCACCAGAGTCGCATTTTGCATGTGACGGGGTAAAATTTCTAAATTACTTTATACTAGGTAATTTCATCCCAATTAGTCACCTAAACATCTGTATGCTCGTAGCTACAAACATATTGCACCTTTCTGAATGCTGCCTCACCAGCTACACATAAACTTGATGTGAACAGATCCTTATTATTATGTGACCCTTATTTCATGTAGATTTTTTTCCCCGCATTGTAGCTACAAGTAAAAGATTTGTTAAAGGCACATTTTTAGTAAAAAAAACTCTTGTAAATCTTTCCATCTTGTACCACACGGAAACTTTTTCTGGTGTACTGATGTGGTTTGTGACACCTGGCTCTGTGGTGCAATGGATAGTGCATTGGACTCCTAGTCATAATGCAGACGTTCAAAGGTTGTGGGTTCGAGTCCCACCAGAGTTGCATTTTGCAAATTTCTAAAATAGTTGTAATTTCATCCAAACAAATGATCTCAACTGACTTCACTGGAAGGAAGTCAAACTTTTACAAAGTATATATATTGAATAGTAAAAAAAAGTTAAATAAACAGAATCTGTATCAAAAATTCAGTGTGCTGGAAAATTTTACACAATGTGACACAAAAGGTGACATTTTTTTTCAGGTTGAACCATTCACACAACACAAGGTTTATAATAGGAGGAGGTACAAAAAAAAAAGGAAACATACAAATCTGTTTCAAAATTCTATTTTGTGGCACCTAACATCCATATGTTGCATATAATACACTATTGTGACAGACACTACTTACCTGTGACAATCTGTCCCTTTAAAGGGGTTGCCAAGTCTCTGAAGAACCGTAAAATAGAAAATTACCCCATGTTTACCCTTCACCATCGTGTCCCTCCAGTCCCTCACTGATGACTTCACGTTCATGGATCACATAATGCTGCAGCCAATCACTGACCTCACTGATGACGTCACGTTCATGGATCACATGATGCTGCAGCCAGTCACTGACCTCACTGATGACATCACGTTCATGGATCACATGATGCTGCAGCCAATCACTCACCTCACTGATGACATCACGTTCATGGATCACATGATGCTGCAGCCAATCACTGACCTAAATGATGACGTCAGGTTCATGGATCATGATGCTGCAGCCAATCACTGACCTCACTGATGACATCACGTTCACGGATCACATGATGCTGCAGCCAATCACTGACCTCACTGATGACGTCACGTTCACGGATCACATCATGCTACAGCCAATCGCTGACCTCACTGATGACGTCACGTTCATGGATCAGATGACGCTGCAGCCAATCACTGACCTTTATGTTCACATGATGCTGCAGCCAATCACTGACCTCTATGGTCACATGATGCTGCAGCCAATAACTGACCTTTATGGTCACATGATATACATGCAGGCATGTGACTGCTGAGGCCATTAATTGGTTGCAGCACCATGTGATCCATGAATGTGACATCATCAGTGAGGGAGAACACTGGAGCTCTGGCAGCGCTGGGATGGTGGTGATGGGAGAGGTAAGTATGGGGTAATTTTCTATTTTAGCGCAGTGGGAGGTGGTTGTCTTAAGAATTCGTTCGGTATTTTATCGTCTTTTCAATGGTTTTGGGGGATGGTTCTATCCCCCTTAACCATTGGATAGCAAAAGATTGTGCATGTTGTGAGTTTTTTTTGAACGGCGCCGCCCAGTGGAAAAACCATCTAGTGAAGACTACTGCAACGGATTTTCTATTGCCGTCTATGGGGGGTTCAGATGGAATCCATCTGCAAACACTTGCCATGCGGACATACACTTATACTTGTAAATAAAGTTGTTTCTGCAGCAGGTACATGAATTTCTGCGACGAATCGGCAATGTGTGAACATATCCCTGTAAGTTTATGTTCACACGGCTTATTTTGCCGCGTATTGTGCTTTATGCGCAGCGAAATGCGCGCCACAATTATGGCAATTCATGGCTCTCATAGAGAGCTATGAATTATGCGTCGTCTCCCTGCGCATACAATACGCTCGTATTGTACGCTGGGGGAGAGAAGTGACATGTCAATTGTTCACTGAAAATGCATGTGAATGGGGCAGGCCCCCCCCCCCCCCTCCCCCCCGCGTGCTTTGGGAGTAAGCTTCCAAAACACCCGGCGTATTGCGGCGCATACAGTGCACGCGCCAATACGCTAAGTGAACATACCCTAAGGCTGAATTGACATGGAGTCAATTTGATGCATTTGCTGAAACCCCCCCTATTATTTTCAATGGGAAGATGAGCCATAGTTCAAATCCATGTTGAAAAAAACCCCCAAAAACATGGAATTTGTAATTTATCCACGAGTTTTTCAATTACTGATCTAAAAAGAACGTTTGTCTTCTAATACACATCTACTGTATATGTCACGTTCAGTCTCTTCTGCAACAAGTTATTGTGAATAAGTGATGGACAAGTTTAAACTTTAGCTAATTTTTTTGGCAGCACTTCTGGAGACTGTCAGCTAGCAGCATGACTGGCTCTGTGGCGCAATGGATAGCGCATTGGACTTCTAGAGTGCTGTAGTGATTCAAAGGTTGTGGGTTTGAGTCCCACCAGAGTTGTGTTTTGTAAATCGCGATTCTTAAAATTCTAAATTCTCTTAGAAAATGGCAAATTTTATGACAAATTCTAAATGATAGAATTGTACTGGAGAATTGGCATTTATGCAGTTTTAGAACATATTAATATCAGCTACATAATATAACCTATACAATTGGTGGCTTTAAACTTACAGGATGTAGAAGGTTCTGTCAACAGCTTTTAGGGCAATAGGGTATGTTCACACGTCGGACTTGGACGTTGATTCTGTTGTGGATTTGCCGTAGAATCTGCCTCAGAATCAGCGTCAAAACCTTCTTGTATTATTTCCAAGGTAAAATCCGCGTCGTTGTGCACATGATGATTTTTTTTTAGCGTGGATTTATTTTCAGCTTTGAAATATGTCCGTTCTTGAGGCGGATTCCACACTGAATCCTCATCTCACATTACAGTCTTTAGGAGGCTGAAAATCTGCGTCAAATCCATGTCCAAAATCCACATAGAGGCTGAAAATCTGCATCAAATCCACGTCCAAAATCCACATGGATTTTATATTTGGATTCCTCGCTGGTTCACAAAATTGCAGTGTTGCAAATCAGCCATGTGAACCTACCCCTACAGATATAGTCTATACCTCTCATTATAGTCTATAGCAGACTAAAAATCTGCGTTAAATGCATGCTCAAAATCCGCATGGATTTTAGATTTAGATTCCTCGCTGGTTCAGATCATTTTCAGAGCTGGAAATCAGCCGTGTGAACCTACCCAGGCAGATATCTTATATACCTCTCATTATAGTCTATAGGAGGTTGAAAATCTGCATCAAATACATGTCCAAAATCCCCATGGAGGCTGAAAATCTGCATCAAATCCACATCCAAAATCCGCATGGATTTTAGACTTGGATTTCTCGCAGGTTCACAAATTCCCAGCGCTGCAGATCAGCCATGTGAACGTAGCCCTACAGATATAGTCTGTACCTCTCATTATAGTCTATAGGAGGCTGAAAATCTGCATCAAATCCACATGCAAAATCCACATGGATTTTAGACTTGGATTCTTCGCTGGTTCAGAAATTTTCAGCACTGCAAATCACCTGTGTGAACCTAAACATACAGATATAGTCTATGCCTCTCATTATAATCTTGAGGAGGCTGAAAATCTGCATCAAATCAATGTCCAAAATCCACATGCAGGCTGAAAATCTGCATTTAATCCACGTCCACCAAAAATCCACACATAGATGTGCTAAGGCATGATACCTCGTTCTCACCAGCCGCTATAACTGATTGCCTCTATCCCTGTGGTCCAGTCACTGCACCTGAGGTTGCCCATCCAGTACAGGGATACAGGTTAATAAACTCTTAACTCACACTCACCCATAAAGCTCTCCACAGCGCTGCTCCTCCTATCATCTCCTCCCTTATCTCTGGTCTACCGCCCTACTTTACCCCGGCTCTCCGCTCTGCTGATGATATCAGACTACATTCCTCAATCGCATCCGGAACCTCCCATGCCCTGCCTACAAGAGTTTCACACGTGCGGCACTCAATTCTCCTGGAATATGCTACCGGCGGGGCGATCAGGCACATTCACAACCCTCACAGTTTTAAGAGCCCTTTGCTGTAAAATACATCCCTCTCAGCCTGGCCCACCAAGACCCTAACTGGCTATCACACACATCCTGTCACTCCTGCACTAGGGCACTGACATGCACTTATCTGTATATAGATGTACAGTCTGTGTGGCAGGTTCATCCATTTTTTCATGTAAACCACCCCTATTTATGAAACATGGCCGGACCATTGTAAACTTGGCACTTCTTACCGTATGTTTGTTTTTAGCTACTAATAATTGTTTTAAATTTTTTAATTGTAGAGATTCTATTGAAAAAGATCAAATTCTGATCGAAACGTCTACTACTAGAAGTCTGTAATAGAATTTGTACTACACATGGATTATCAATATTTTGAAGCGGCTCATATATTCGCCAATGTTGGAATTATTAAAGTTTTGCATAAAATAAAAATATAAAATTTTGATACATTTCTATAATTGGAGTGCAACCTATTGTTTTTTATACGAGCGCTCTTACCTGGCTGTACTTGGCAACCCCATAGAAGAGAATGGAGAAAGCTGCGCTATGCGGCCGACCGCGTTCCGAAGTACAAGGGTTAAGTGGACCCTATTCTCGAAAAAGATGCAGGTCCCAGGTGTGGTGCCCACACCTATCATACGTTTATTGCATAGCCTATTGATATGTCATAAATGTAGGAGATGGTAACACCCCTTTAAGCAGTGTTGGACTGGGGTGATTGGGAGCAGGCTCAGACGGACCCACAGGGCAGCAGGTGAAGCCATTTTGGGCCTCTGGGGATGGCCAGGAAAGTCAGAGAAAGAGAGGCAGAAAGCAAGAGTCCTATACAGTATGCACAGTTCTGTACTGTAGCTCTAGAATGGACCCCAAAAATCAACTCCACTGGTGGGTCCCTAGAGTCAACTCCACTGTTGGGCCCCAAGAATCAGCTCCACTGTGGGCCCCAAGAATCAACCACTCCACTGGTTTGGCCCCAAGAAATCAACTCCCCTGGTTGTTCCCAAGAATAAACTCCCACTTGTGGGCCCCAAGAATCAACTCCACTGGTGGGCCCCAAGAAATCCAACTCCACTGGTGGGGCCCCAAAATTCAGCTTCCACTGGAGGGACCCCAAGAATCAACTGCCACTGGTTGGGCCCACAAAATCAACTCGCACATGTGAGCCCCATGAACAACTCCACTGGTGGGCCACACATGAATCACTCCACTGGTGGGCCCCATGAATCAGCTCCACAGTGGGCCCCAAGAATCAGCTCTACTGTGGGCCCCAAGTAATCAGCTCCACTGGTAGGCCCCAAGACTCTCACAGCTCCACTGTGGGTTCCCTAAGTCAACTCCACTGTTGGGCCCAAGAATCAACTCCACGGTGGGCCCCAAGAATCAACTCCACGGTGGGCCCCAAGATCAACTCCACTGGGGGCCCCCAAAACAACTCCACTGGGGCCCAAGAATAAACTCCACTGCGGGGCCCCCAGGAATCACCTCCCTGGGGGGACCCCCTGCAGACTGTAGCTAGCAGCATGACGGGCTCGGGCGCAATGGAATGCGCATGGACTTCTAGAGTTTTTGAAGAGATTCAAAGGTTGTGGGTTCGAGTCCCACCAGAGTCGTGTTTTGTAAATAGTGATTCTTAAAATTCTAAATCCCCTTCAAAAACAACAAATTCTAAAACATAAAATTATACTGGAGAAATGTCATTTATAACGTTTTATAACAGGCACCAAAGCCCGACACTCCCTGGCACCCCATGTCGATTATCTTTGTTTCATTCTACAGCTAATGTACATAACTGAATATATTGCACATGACTCTTGCACTCTGCCTTTCTTCCTCAAAAAGCCCTTATCAGATCAATAGCTGTCCTCAGCTCCCCCCTGCTCTATAACATGGGCCCCCAGATCAAAGCATTCCTCAGCTCCTCCTGCCTAAACATGGGCCTGCAATCAATACACCCCCCTCACCCTCCTGCTCTAAACATGGGGGCCTTCAAAACAATCGATCCCACCCTCCTGCTCTAAACTGGGGCCCCAGATCAATAGCATGTCCTCCCCCCCCCCTCTCAAAAAACATGGGCCCCCAAAGATCAGAAATAGCCCACTCCTCCTCCTATAACATGGGGGCCCAATCAGATAGCATGCCCCAGCCCCCTCTCTATAACATGGGCCCAGTCAAAAGCATTCCTCACCCCCTCCT